>JAFFST010051896.1:13263-28040 GCA_022414735.1 Noturus placidus
GCTGGTGGATGTTAGAGACCTTGTGCTCCTCCACCTTCCGTTTGAGGATGCGTCACAGATGCTCAATAGGGTTTAGGTCTGGAGACATGCTTGGCCAGTCCATCACCTTCACCCTCAGCTTCTTTAGCAAGGCAGTGGTGGTCTTGGAGGTGTGTTTGGGGTTGTTATCATGCTGGAATACTGCATATTGTTCATGCTCTGCTTCAGTATGTCACACTACATGTCACAGAACCAGTGAACTCCATGCCCAAGAGGGTTAAGGCCGTGCTGGAAAATAATGGCGTCCACACAAAATATTGACACTTTGGACCCAATGTGGACATTTTCACTTAGGGGTGTACTCACTTTAGTTGCCAGTGGTTTAGACATTAATGTGTGTGTGGAGTTATTTTGAGGGGACAGTAAATTGACACTGTTACACAAGCTGTACACTCACTACTTTACATTGTAGCACAGTGTCACTTCTTCAGTGTTGTACATGAAAACATATCATCACATATTTACACACGTGTCAGGGGTGTACTAACTTCTGTCAGATACTGTATATATCATTTAGAATTAGAATGAGAATAACCCGGGTCATAAAGAATCTAAATGAGAATAACCCGGGTTATTTAGGGCTGGTGTTATTGGCGGTGTTGTCACTCCAGTTGCCCGGATGCAGTATTTGTCTTTTTTTGAGTGCATGATTGATTATTGATATTTTTGCGCTCGGTTGCTATGCGGCGTGTTGCACGGTGTTGCCATGGCCCGTGTGCGCATGCGCAGTGAGCGCGGTGTGTGTCGGGACGCTGGTGGAGCTATCTCCAGGTGTTCCTCTCAGAGCTGGCGGCTGCGTGGAGGAGCAGCAGTGCGGCGCAGGGAGGATTCAGTCCTGAACCTCAGCACACAGGTCGGTTCGGTTCGGTTCTCTCTTCGGTGTGTGTGTGTGTGAGAGAGAGAGAGATTTGAGAAGAGACTCCGCGGCGGTGAAGGAGGAGGAGACGCCGAGGAGAGAGCGCTAAAGCCGGCTGATGAGTTCAGGGAGCGTCGCCGAGGCCCAGCAGGCGGAGCAGGAGGTCCAGTCCGGGTCAGAGTGCAGAGGAAGCGGGGACAGGAAGGAGGAGAGCATGGTGAGTCCGGGCCTGGGGTTCTGAACCGGGAGCTCATGCCCCGCCCTCACACCGGCTAACCGGCTGCGGGTTTATCTCCTTCATCTCCCAGCAAACTTTACACAACCACCGAGAGCTAACGCGCTCAGAAGGGCGATAAACGCGGCCAGATGACGTCATGGGCTAATTTGCATATCAAAACGTGTTACAGTGACATTTTAAGAATATACAGCGTGTAAGAAATAAAACACTTGGGGATGTGACGTCATGGGACAATAATCAACAAGTGTTTTATTCCTCTTATACAACAATTATTTTTTTTATCCGTTTATAGTTACATTTAAAGTTGCTTACATTTATAGCACTTCTACTACTGCTAATATCACCAAGAGAGGTCAAAATGAAGTAACGCTCAGCGGTGATTGGGCGGCGGGGGAGGGGCGTGTGGAGGGGGAGGGGCGTGTGGAGGGGGAGTCGCTGTTTGCTTAAAATGTCACTCGATTTTTTTTTTGACGTGATTCTTTTTAATAGTCACTAAATCTGCAACACTGCCTCCTTATTTCATTATATTTATTTCTATTTTATTGTACCTTGTTTTATTCCGCGCGCGCACACACACACACACACACACTTCCTGTATATACAAAAAGGAAATACAGTAAGGTCACATTTCACAGCAGTGTACTTAACTATGTTTTCCTGTAAAGGAAATCCGTTTGATCCGCATTAATTAATCGAAACACTGCGTGTGTGGGAAATAAACGGTGATGAAGTTGATCTGCTTTTGGCTCGAGACTAGTTGATGGAGGACGTGATAAAGGACACACGTGTGTGTTTCCGGTCCACTCCGAGTTTAAACCGTGTTGAGTTTACATCCACATCACCACCACAGGGTGTGAATTAAACTCGTATCTCTTCATTCGAACGGCCCTGAACTGAGACGAGTTCATTTTCTTTCTTTTTCTCGACTAAAACCCGGTTCTCGCCATGTGCTCACACTTACTTCCGGATAAATCAACGGACGTGGTTGGGGACCAATCAGAACGCGCGTTTTGCATGACGCGGCGTGCGTTCACTTCGCGTTAATTCGTCAAAAAGGAGGCGGGGCGTACGCGCCTGGAGTAGGCTGGTGATTGACGTGTGTGTTGGCCAATCAGAGCCGCGCTGACCTTCTTCACCGGCATTTGGACTGTGCGAGTGTGCGCGAGGATTCTCCGCGCTGAACTTTACACCCGCGCGCAGTTGCGTTTTTTTTTTTGGCGATCATTTTTTTTTTAAATATAAAGAACAAACGCGTGAAGTCTGGATTTATATCTCTGTCAGGCGGCTTCAGCGCGAGTTCAGTGACTGGCGAAGAGACAATACATCATCATGCTGCTGTTCGTGGAGGTGAGGCTGTTTATCCGCGTGCCTCAGTCTGAGGCCGCGCGCTTCCAGTTTAAACCTCATTAAAGAGCATAAATACTCTCAATAAATCAATCATAGTAATAAAGTGCGGTCAATCGCGTGTAGTGCAGTTTAGTTTAAATGTGTGACTCGATCAAAGTTTTCAACGCGGTCTGTTTTTAAGCTGTTGCTAGTTTTGCGGAATTAGCCGCCACGTGACACAGTAGAGGAAGCTAACTGCTAGCGGTGAGGGGCGGCATGGCGCGCGGGCACGCACGCGCTGCCACGCACGCGCTGCCGGCTTAGTGCTCATAGAACAACTTTATATTTAATTATTCCTTTAATCAAATGCACAAAGTTAAGTGTGTGAGAGATGCAAAGCCGCGTGGATCACAGCTGAGGAGAAAAGGCAGTGTGTTCCATGTGTTACCTCACATCCGGAACAGGGGTGTGTTTATTTATTTAGTTATTTAAAATGATATAAATGTTTATTTTACAGATTAAAACCTTGTCATGTAAATTATCACTCATTACAAAAAAAAAAAAACAAAGCTTTAAACTGCACAAAACGCGCGCGCTTACTGCGTTGAATAAAGCATTCTACTAAAATCTCTCAAAACGATCAACCTTATTGTTAATATAAATGATCAACTCGAATAATGTTGACAGGTTTGCTGAGAACTCTTTTTAAAGTTTATTTATGATGATTATTATTAGTAGTATAATTAATATTATTGTTGGTGTTTGGACTGAGAATGTGAGCTGAAGGTCTGTACACTTGATCAAGGGCACTAGGTGTAGTGCACTAGAGTGAACATGTCTGAGGCGTTTCATGTTTATAAATCTCTCTGCTGCTCATGTGGTGACACACACACTCTCACACACACTCTCTCGCGCACGCGCTCTCTCACGCACGCACTCTCTCTCACACACACACGCACGCACTCTCTCACGCACGCACTCTCTCTCGCGCGCTCTCTCTCTCTCTCGCGCGCTCTCTCTCACACACACACACACTCACTCTCTCACACACAATAATAATAATATAGTAAATGTATTCATTATACAGTTTATTTATTTATAAAACGTCCTTCAAAAATCTCAAGGTCGTCTTTACGAGTGCGTCTAAACCGATTGGAATATAAAATAAAGCTTTCAGTCCTTCAGAAGGAAGAATCGTGAAATATTACGCTTCATTAAAAAAAAGAAATTAATATTTTTTTATAAAACTTGAATGAGAAAAAACCCCGAATACATTATATACAAATAAAAGTAGCAATAATAAATTGTTTGATGCGTTAATGTGAAAAAAGAACAAATTTCTCACAGATTTGATATTTCTACACTGTTAAATTATTACTCTAAATTTTGTTAAGTAATATAAATAAATAAATTCTCGGGTCAGTTTAGCGACGTGATCAGAAACGAGTGTACGCGTAACTCACTCAGAAATAATAATTATCTATAAAATGAGTTTTTCATGTGGAATTTAAACCGAAGAAATTCATATATTCAAAAGTAATTATTCTTTGTTTAAATTTTATGGATAAAGTAAACATGGTCATGTGATTGAGAACACGCGGCCTGTGTGTTGTGCTCAAGGTTAATGAGATTAGCAGTGTTAGATCTTATTTAAACTCTGCGTGTGTGTGTGTGTGTGTGTGAGAGCTACACACTCCTCAGTGTCTAAACACAACTCGGAAGGCTACAGTAGAGGTCGCATGTCTGTAATCCCAGCGTGTGATTGGCTGAGACAACTCAACACTGGACGTGTGTGTTTTTTGTTGTTAAGGTGACTGCAAAGGGAACCGGTCTGAATCCTAACGCTAAAGTGTGGCAGGAAGCCTCAGCTCCTCTTTCTCACAACGCAGAGGAGGCCACGGGAGCTCCTGATTGGCTGCAGGAAGACCACGTCCCCTCCCAACACCTGGACGGTAATTAACACACGAACACCTGGCGCTCCTGGACATGTTATAACCGTGCGCACCACAGTCACGGCCGCTTGACTTCCACGAAATGCATTTATTTAAAAGAAGACATCGTATTAATATAAGTATTTTTTAAAATCATTTTCAGGAAAGAATTTTGTGGCTGTGATTTTTATAGATATTATATCGTCATATCGCCACTCTCTGATTGGTGAAGACTGGATTCGTTCAGTAAATGAAGCTCCGCCCCCTCCCATACACGTTAGCTGTGATCTGGGAACAGGAACTCGTAGCAAAAGGTTGCTTTGTTTCTTTTCAGGTGGTAAAGGGTACAGTGCTGCAAATGGAGACTCCACCCCTTCTGGAGACCCCGCCCCTCCAGTAGATGCCGCTCTGCTAAATGGCTTTGACCAGACTGAATTGGAGTACTCCCCGTACGGACCAGGTCAATGTTCAACTCTCTCACACACACACACACACACGACATGCACGAATATCGTTGTAACATTGTGTGTGTGTGTGTGTGTGTGTGTAGTGGAGGAAGAGATGTCCGAGGAGAATCTGAGGGAGTCCCTTAAGAAACAGCTGGAGTTCTGCTTCTCCAGGTAATGAACAGACATGCTCTCGCAGTGTGTAAAAGTTAGTCCCCCCCCACCAGATTGGATTACAGCTTCAGCAGAACACACTAATGCCCTAAATCCAACATCTACCTTTTGTGGAAAAGGGGAGGGGCTTCTGTTTCATCTAGGGCGGGGTTTATTTAAGAGCCAGAATAATTCCAGCACATGCCTGAAGTGAAGATACCAATCAGCTTCATTACGCTGCAAAATATGAATAGTAGCTTTTTCTAGAATATCTTTAAACCAAAGTTGGTAACGTAGAGAAACTTTTAATGAAGTATTTAGTAAGTGATTTTTAATGCATACATTACAGAAAGTGTCAGTGTGTGTATGTATGTGTGTGTGTGTGTGTAGAGAGAACCTGTCGAAGGACCTGTACCTGATCTCTCAGATGGACAGTGATCAGTTCATTCCCATCTGGACCATCGCCAACATGGAGGGTGTAAAGCTCCTGACCTCTGACCTTGAGTTGATCGTGGAGGTGCTGAAAGGTACAACCAGATGACTCACTTCTCACCTTTCACCTCCTTCAGCTTAAAGTGATGTCGGCACTCACCTTTTACTCTTTTTTTATTTATTTATTTATTTATTTTTTAAACTTCGCAGCGTCTCCCCTGGTTCAAGTGGACGAGAAAGGTGAGAAGGTCCGGCCCAATCACAAGCGCTGCATCATCATCCTCCGAGAGGTTCCTGAGAGCACGCCTGTGGAGGTGAGGGTGATTTGAGACGCAGCCCTAGTCTGTTCTCAGCACACGGTCACATGGTGCTGTTCTGCGTCCACTGTTTACACCGGTGGTGTTCAGTTCTGCGGATGTGTGCAAGCAACACTCCAAATTAACCTCCAGGACGCACGTGGACCCGTGTTGTGTGCGTGTGTGTGTGTTTTATGTATTGTGTGTGTGTGTGTGTGTGTCTCACAGGAGGTTGCGGCTCTGTTTAAAAGTGAGAAGTGTCCTCAGGTCATCAGTGTGGAATTTGCTCACAATAACAACTGGTACATCACCTTCCAGTCTGATACTGACGCTCAGCAGGTACCCCGCGCGCGTACACACACACACACACACACACACCAGAATCAGTCACTCTCGTCTGTCTGATCCATAACGACTCTTTCTGTTCTCTTCACAGGCGTATAGATATTTGCGTGAGGAAGTGAAAACGTTTCAGGAGAAGCCCATCATGGTGAGCTTTACTCTCCGGGGCAGGGGCAGTTTTAACAGCATTATTAGGGTAGTTAGGGGTCACAGTGACATGTTTAACAATGCACACACAGCTGCAGAAATGGTTCTGATCCGTGTCTCAGACTCAGTTTGCTGTGTTTGCACTGTTTGGTTCTTACTTTAATATCTTTTAAAAATAATTTTGTTTATAAATATATGGGGGGGGGGGCTTATATCAGAGCCTGGAAAAGCGGGCGTGTTGGTCAGGATGGGGCGAGTAACCACTCGTCGTGGTGGTTTTTTTCAGCTTGTTGGACGTTTGTTTAGATTATTTTAATGCTAGTTTGTTTACACACGTTTGAAGCCTCTTTATTTTGGACCTTGTTAGCTTAGTTGATGTTTCAGGGCTGGTTCGAAGCCTCGTTTGTGTAAACGTGGTTTGTTGGTGGTTTCATCCTGCAGTTTTCTCCCCGGTGATGATCAGTATCGCGCTTGGAAGGATCCAGAACCGCTGCTGCTGCAGAGATTCCTTATTTTTCTTTCTCTCCTCTCTCACATCTCTCTCATCACTACTTCTCTCTCTCCATCTGTTCTCTCGGTGCGGTTGGTTCTGCCCTAATGACCGTGAGATTGAGATCTGAGGGGGGGGGGTGTCGTTATTATTTACCTTGTGTAATATTGACGTTAAACATTTCTGCTCTCTCTCTCTCTCAGGCTCGCATTAAGGCCATAAACACCTTCTTGGCTAAGAACGTCTTCGGCGCGGTGGACTCGGCCGTGTACGCGGGAGCTGCTCAGTCTCAGTACTCGTCTCCGCTCTACCTGCAGCAGGTGTTCCAGCCTCAGCAGTATCCGCTCTACAGCCTCCTCCCTCCCTCCTGGAGCCCGTCGCCTGCGCCTTACTTTGAAACGCCGCTGGTAAGGAAATGCCTGCGTAGATGCCAAAGATATCGTTGTCGCGGTAACCACAGTGGGTGATAACGACACAGCATACAAGTCTACATGCCCTTCTTAATAAAGTTCAAACCGAACGATAAAGAAGCGACAGAATCAGAAGGCAAACACAACAAAGATTTGAAGAAGGTTAAAAGCTGTAGAACTTCTCAGAGTTGGCACCCAGAGTGTACTTAATCTTTTCCAGTTTTAGAAAAGACATGACATCCCTGAGCCACTGAGTGCTGGAGGGAGGCGTTGTAGATTTCCAGTGGAAAAGAAGGCGCCATCGTGATACCAAGGCAGTGAATGCCAAGAGATCTAATTGGTTTGAGGTGTACCTGTTATAGTCCTCCGGATACCCAAATATGGCAATATGAGGAGAGGGGTCAACAGTAACAGACAGTATTCTAGAAATGCTCTCAAAATACATCTGCCAAAAGAAGAATAGAGTTAATTTATGATGCGTGTGTACGTAATGTGGTGTTTGCATTTTCTACCCACTCGTGTGTGTGTGTGTGTGTGTGTGACCCAGTGATGAGAAACTGAAGCGCATTAGAGGCATCCGGGGGGAAGAGTAAGGGCTTTCGGGAATTCTCTCTCTCTCACTGTTCCTCTCTCTCTGTCTCTCTCTCACTCATTTCTTTTCCCCTGTTGCTCCCTCTGTTCCTGAAAGTTCCTCTCCTCCATCTCCGTCCCTGTGAGCGTTGAGATTATGAGATCTGAGGGTCCCTGTGCTTCAGAGAAGATGTTTAGGTCTGTGTGTTCTGTATGTGACTGTGTGTGGGTTTTAACTCCTGTAGGCTCCGTTTCCCAACGGTACCTTTAACGGTTTCAGCGGAGCAGGAAGCTACAAGAGCGGCTCGTCTCCCCATGGCATCGCCCGGCACTTCCCCCGCAACCGGTACGAGCATCTCAAACCTGGGATCAGATTCACCTTTAAGAGGCTGTTGGTTATGACACATGATGTTTCTGTTAATATATGAGGCAGTTAAATATGATTCGGTGTGTGTGTGTGAGAGACTTATTATTATTATTATTATTATTATTATATTATAAGTCTCATGTCTGGTGTAAAGAGAGTAAATCTAATCAGTTTAGACAGACAGCGTCCTGTTTAGATTAGGTTACACCAGACAGACTGCCATCAGTTTTAGTGGAGAACCTTAAATAGTGCACCGTCCCACAAGGTTCTTTTCCAGACCCCTTCCACATGTACTTGACACTCGAGATGTTTCAAAGGTGTAGGATGTTCTGGAGAAAGAGTGTCTAGGAACTGTACTGATATGAGATATTCTCATCTAGTTAATGTTGTAGAAAACTTCTGACTGTCTAGACAGAAGAAAAAGGTGGATGTGCAGATGTTCTGGTGGAGAGCAGTTTGAATATCTTGGTTCGGGTTTGGAGTTGGGTCACCATGATGGAGCTTCCAGTTATTTTTGTTTGTAGGAACCAGGTGAAGCCGCTGTCCCGAGCCGACGGGCCTCAGGCGGACGGATTCTCGGGTCTAAGCGGTACACAGAACCCCCGGGGCCCAGGACCCAGTTCTGACTCAGTCACTTCCTCTGACTCCCCCCTGTCTCCCAGTGAGAATGGACTCAACGACCCAGGCAGCAACAGGGCAAGGTCGGTCCACACACACATACACACTGCAAATATTAGCACGACTATTTGGATAAATGATAAATCTCCAGATGTTCTGGAGAACACCACATGTTCCTGTATCTGACCCAGTGATGAGAGAATGAAGCGCATAGAGGGAAATCCAGGAGTCGAGGGCGTGGCTTTATCTTTCTTTTCTCTCCTCTCTTGTCTTTGTTCTTCTGTCCTCCTCTCTAAGCCCCTCACGCTCCTGTCCCAATGAGCGGGAAGATTATGAGATCTGAGGGTCAGACACAACGAACAGTTAGCCCTTAAGACTTAAATTCTAGCAAACCTTCTTTGAGTTTAATAGACTGTGTGTGTGTGTGTGTTTTAAGGAGAGGAAGTTACCGTGGCCTGAGGCGGAGGAGGGAAGACGAGCGAACGGTAAATCACGCAAATCACCGTTCTAGTTTTCGTATCGGTTTTATTTATTTAGCTAATTATTTTTTTTCCCTCCCTTTACAGAGGCACCTCCCATCAACCGAGGTCAAAACCCCGCCTCCCAAGTTTGACCTGGCGACCTCTAACTTTCCTCCTCTTCCAGGGGGTGTGGCTGGGCCGCTGCCTGGGGGCGTGGTCGCATTGACTGAGAGTGTTCTGGAGAATCGCATGGCTGATGTAGTGAAAGGCCTGAATAGAGACAAGGTGCAGAATCCTCGTTCTTACACTACTGTAGAAAACTAACCAGCACCTCCTGACCAATCACAGTCCAGTATTCTGCAGAGCTGTGATATAAGATATGTTGTGTTTGTGATGCGTTAAGTAATGTTAATTATGGGTGTTACAGTTGGACAACAGTAAACAGGAAGTGAATAAAGATTCTCTAGCTGCTCAGGAGGAAGTGCTGCTTCCTGTTCCTGCCACGCCCACATCTACATCCATACCCACACTGCAGGAAACGCCCAACTCCAGGTGTGTGTTTTTATAACCACTTTATACGGTCTGAGAACAGGAAGTATGCGGGGGGGGGGGTAGAAGTGTGACATCATGTAGTGATGTCGTCGATACATTAAATGAAGGAAGCTCATTGGTTCTCTCTGTGTTCAGTGTTTCAGTTCAGGTGAAGATCCCAGGCGAGTGTCGGACATTGACAGACACCATACCCATCCTCAGTCCGGTCATCAGCACTGCTTCTCAGCCTGACTCCGCCCCTAAATCCACACACTCCGCCCCCTTCAGCACACCTGTACAGGTACGATCACTCTAATCTTAAGGAGGATTGTTCCCAGTTGAACAGTAAACGAAATGAAAATCTGAGGTTTAAAAGTAATGGGGCGGGGCTTTTTTATTTTTGCTTTGAACTCCAGGAGCCTCGGAAACTGAGCTACGCAGAAGTGTGTCAGAAACCCCGCAAAGATCCTCCACCTGCACCCAGTCCGAGCCCCACCCCTGACCTCGCCCAGTCTCCGCCCGTAGTCAGCCAGCCGCTCCGGGAACTGGGAGTGAACAAAGCGGATCCGGAGGCGAACAATCCTGCCGAGAAGCCGTGTGAAGGAAGACCGCCACGTGAGCAGTACCGACGCTGCAATGTTAACAAGGGGGCGGGGTTCAAACTCAGAGAACAGCACAGACTGCCCCCTCAGGGACGACGCTCCTCCCCTCACACCGGATACAACAACAGACGCAGCGGGAAAGAACAGAACATCCCGCCGAGCTCTTCGAAGTGACGGTGTGCGGGACGTTTGTGCGCTTTACACCGACGTCGTGTATAAATATTTAATGTAAAGAGAATTTATAAATTCTATAGAATCTATTAAAATATAAAAATATAAAACTGCACTACTTCTGGGACGAACAGGCGGCCGACATGCCACGGCAAGAGCCGCTTACATACAACAAAAAGGGAAGATGAAGTCCGGACCTGACCTTCAGGAGCTGTAAAGGCGTGTGTGTGTGTGGTTAAAAAGAAACACGTGGATGGGAAACGTTTTCCTCCTGTAACAAGACACTAAGCTTTAATGTGTTTCTTTTTAACGTACTGTTCATTCAGAAGAAAACAGAAAAACATCGAGGTGCCGACATTTACGCTGTATAAACGTAGCACTTACGATTGGTTGCTATGGCGATGGGGGGGGGCACCTGGAAAACCGAACGCGAATGCAGTTAACCGAAGGGGAAAGAACACGACGCACTCACCAGTGTGCTTCTGTTGGGACTTTCACTTTGTAGCTTTAACTTTGACCTGTGAAATCATGAGCCAATAGGAAAAAAGAGGGCGGGGACTATTGTTTAGTTGATTCGAGACAAAACTGTGTCCGCTGTGTATTATTGAGTATGTAAGTAGCGTCACACCGAACTTTAGCCACGCAGAAGTTTTGTTACGTTTCATGACTCACGTTAACGTCACGTCCACTGAAATACGCGTTTGTTTCTTTAGTTTGATTTTCTTTCTCCTGCTAAGATTTCCTCGCTAGCTATGTTAGCAACGTTGAGCGGGGAGGTAACGATGATACACGCTCCCCTGTGTGAGAAGTTGAGATGTTTGGATGCGTGATCTTTCAGGAATCGTGAGATTAATCATTTTCATCTCATGGTTTAAAAAAAAAAAAAACCCCGTTCCTGCGGTTTTAGAGAAACGGCGGTAACGAGAGTGCGCGCAGAAGAGGAGGAGTTATGGATTCGCTGGAGGATGTTTCTCAGGATAAAGGGAAGTCAGTCGGTGTGACGTGGTCTCAGAGGATAAAATACAGAGCACTTGGAAAACGGAGAGGAGAAGCGTAACGTAGCGGATTTTACGGCCGCCGCTCATCGCATTATATGCTAATAAGTGTGACGTGAAGGAGCGGGGCCATCTGTCGGAAATATCACGATATTTACACTTGTGTTTTGAAACCACACGACGATTCTTTTATTTAACGTTTAAATTGTTGATAAAACGCTGACAGTTTATCTCAGTATCGATGTATCATGTCCAGCGCTACAGCCGTCTCCTGTGGGCGTGGCCTATCCAGCATTGAGGGGTTTGTTTTTAAGTTTTTTTCAGAAGTAACTGTCACTTCTGAAGCTGTTTTAGTCAAAAAAAAAAGTATATTAGTGTTCACATCTACGCAGATGTAACTGCGCGCATAATTAATTACCCCGATGTAATAACTGCGACCGGCGCACGATAGCGTAATGTCGCTCGTCTTCCTGCTCTCGTGTCTTTATTACACTTTATGGTATAAATCGGAGGTCTTCAACAAGGGGTCCGCGACCCCTAGGGGGTCCGCGGAGGTACTGCATGGGGGTCGCGAAAGTTTTGGTACCAGTTTGATATAACACAATTTCATACAATATTAAGGGAACCGCTCCCATCTCGCCATCAGTTTGGGGTCCTTGGCCTGGAAAACGTTGAAGACCCCTGATATAAATGAAATCCATCGTCTGCTGTACAATAATAATAATGTGATGGAAGTTTTATGTGTGTCTGTGATTCAACCTGTGTGTGTGTGTTTAATGTATACAAAGTGTATAATACTTGTAGAATGTGTGTTGGATTTACGGGAAAATCGTTCATATGAACATCATGTGGATTTCTGAATCATTTTGGTTATAATTCTGACTCTGAGTCGATTCATCTGATCAGTTAAATGTTAATAGTTCATCGAATGAATTCATGAATCGTTTTGTTTGTGATTCAGAGTCGAACTGTGTTAATTATATTTCTTCTAATGTTAACAGTTTGTGTTTCTCTCTGTGTGTGTGTGTGTGTGTGTGTGTGTGTGTGTGTGTTGAGCGACCTGACTATAAACGGACATGATCGTTATTTTCTCATGGTGTGAAACAATAACGGCACAAAATCCAGACCAAAGTCCAATCAGCAGAGAGACAATCTCAGGAAATGCTGTTTCACTGCAGTGATTCCCCATAACCCTACGACCTCTGACCCTCATTAAGCGCTTGATGTTGAACCGTTGCGTCTGATCGGTTGCTGATGAAATTTGAATTGTGTATGCGCGAGTGTGTGTTTGTGGCTTGTGAATGTTTGTTTCTAAAACTTTCTGAAGGGGATTAAACTCGCCCCAACTCGTGTTTCCCCCTCTGTTGTTGTTTTTATTTAGTGTTTGTATTTATTTGCATTAGCTCCTGTATCAGTGTGTTTGTGGGGGGGTTTTTTTTTCCTTCCTCTCAGTGATAGATAATGTAGACATTGTACCACTAAATAAGGAGGTTATCAATGAGTTCATTTGGACTGATGAGCGGTTTGTGGTGTAAATCTAAACACGGTCATCTGTTTCAGGTATTTTAGCATTGTATGAGGGTTTTTTTTCTCTCGAGGTTTCTAGTAGCAGGATTGCTAGAATTTATTTCTCTTTTTATAGTTTTTTTTTTTGTCCTCCCACTTTTTATTCTTTTTATTCTTTTTTTTTTTTTGTAAAGGGAGGCTGATAGCGAACATCTGCTGAGTAAAATGTATTGAACTCGTGGTCGTCAAAGATCAACAGAATTGTTTAAAAATGATGAAGCGTTTAAAAAAAAAAAAAAATCTTAATAATAAATGAAATGAGCTGCATTTGTTTTTGATGTGTTTTATTTGTCACCTACATCTTTTAAATCTTTCATGTTAATCACACTTTTATTTTGAGTTTTATTTGAATCACCTTTTAAACACGTTATTCTTTTAAAGATATTTTTTATTTATTTATTTATTCCCCCCAAAACATTTACAAATGTACACATTTATGTTTAATTGACTTTTTTAAATGACACTTTTTTTTTTTTTTTTTTTACACTTGATTATTTTTTGTATTCACATTTTTATTTTAAAATAAGTTTCAAATTAAATCTTATTCCTTTTACATTTGATAGCAAATGTATCTTCAAATATTTTCTCACCAATTTCAATCAGTTTTATTTGATTGGTTTTTAGTGTGAAAGTTCTTGACTTTGTATTTTAACTTTGATTTTTAAACATTATGCCACTCGTGTTCTTGGCTTTTTATCACTTATTTCATTACGAATTTGATTAATCATTTCATTAATTTGTTGATTTGTTTGTTTGTTTGACCTTTTAACAGCCATCGCGCCTTTAACAGCCACCACTTCCGGGTCGCATCCCGTAAACCCTGTTGCGTTCCCATAAATCCCGCCCCGCGTCATCATATCGCGAGATTTCCTGCTCTCGGGATGAAGGAGTGGGTAGTGAAGGCAGCAGCGAGGGAGAGTGCGCGAGGGAGGAGCGGGGTGAGTTAGTAAACACCGACAGTGCGCGAGACCTTCAGTGTTGGCTTAACCCTAGCTCGCGACGCTTTAGTATAGTTTAGTATTTATTCTGGCGTTTAAAAACCCCTGGGGTTTCCCCCCCCCCCCCATCTAAGGGCGAGTGTTTACCCAACATACACCGAGCTGTGACTTAGCTTTAGCATTAGCCTGTTAGCTCCACCCACCTACATACTTCAGACCCTAGCGCTAATGCTAACGCTGGCTAGCTTCGACAGTCGGTCAGCTCGCTAGTTCCGGTCGCCTGACTCATTAGGTCTATATTCATCTAGCTGTATGTACATGTTCAGCGGAGTGTATTCGGTCACCGGTGACGAAGCTAGCCCGCGCGCTAAGATAGCTACGAGCGCTACCAGATGTGTCAGGTCTCTCGCGCGCGCGCTCGCGCTCGCTGTCTCCACATCCTCCATCGTTTAAACACATGCGGGTTTGTTTTTATTTGTATTAAAAAATTCCTTCATGCATGGAATTAAACTGTCACGGCTTTAAGAGAACATGCTCCGAGCATGCTAGCGCCCACACACTCTCTCACACACACACACACTCTCACACACACTCTCACACACTCACACACTGGTGCATGGAGCGGAAATGAGGCGCGCGCTGATTTATGTGTTTTATAACGTGTCATTAGGAGGTTATAATGCGTGTTCTAGCGAGCAAAACTCGGGCTCTAAACCAGCAAACATCAAACACTGAGAACAGAACGCTGTTTAAGTGTTAAACCGAGGCACATTATCCCTCCATCCATCCATCTTCAACCGCTTACTCCTTTATCAGGGTCACGGGGAACCTGGAGTCTATCCCAGGGAGCAT
>JAFFST010051896.1:28060-52903 GCA_022414735.1 Noturus placidus
AGGCGGGGTTACACCCTGGACAGAGTGCCAGTCCATCACAGGGCACAATCACACACACACTCACACACACATTCATACACTACGGACACTTTAGACACGCCCATCAGCCTACCATGCATGTGTTTGCACTGGGGGAGGAAACCGGAGAACCCGGAGGAAACCCCCGACACACGGGGAGAACATGCACACTCCACACACACATGGCCCTGACGGGACTCGAACCCCAGACCCTGGAGGTGTGAGGCGGACGTTCTAACCACTAAGCCACCGCCGAGGCACATTATATAAATACTATACTATCTGCTGGTTTAAAACTTAGTTTGGTTAAAAATTGTACGTCTTTAAAAAGAAAGAAAGAGAGGCCTTTGTTGGGTGTGAGTTGAGATTAGTGCGGGTTTGTGGTGATGGATGCACTGTGGTACCTGTTGGGAGGTTTTGTTCCGTCCGGGTGGGTGTTGTAAGGCAGCAGGGTTTTGAGAAATCTGAGTGCCTCATGGAAGAAGCTGGTGGTGCTGGTACGGACATTCTGGTACCATCTGCAAGATGGAAGGAGGGGGAAGAGTCCATGAGGCGGGTGTGAGGAGTCCGAGCTTTAATATTGGGTGGAGAGACTCTGACGATCTTCTCATGGAGGTGCTGCTGTTGGACCGTCTTGGCGAGGCAGGTGGTCTTGAGAGATCAGAAGTCCTCCATCGTGTGCTGTGGTGTCACCAGTAGACTTGATGATGAGATTAGAGCTGAACTTTGCAGCCCAGGGTGAACAGCGTCCGTGCGTAGTTGTGCTTTTGGGCAGGTCTAGACGGATCATAGAACCCATCTGTAGCTCTGAGAGGGACGGAGACCATGATCTGACCGATTTAATCAATAATAATAATAATAATGTATTTCTTGTGTGTGTGTGTGTGTGTGTGTGTGTGTGTGTGTGTGTGTGGTGTTCTCAGAACCCCCAGAAGTGTTCGAGTTCTTTTCCGGCTCATTGTAACTTCTTCCCCTTCTGGATGGTGGTGCTGAAGTGAACCAGGGAGGTGCCGGACGTAAAATGGGCGACGATCGACCTTTCGTGTGCCCCGCCCCTGGATGTGGACAGGTGAGACCTTTTCATCAAGTGGTACACTGGTCAACGGAGCAGATCTTGTGTGGACAAATGTTTAAATTACGCGGACTATAAAATATATAAAACTTTGAAAAAGTAGTTCCGGTCACTTTTCCTGAAGCTGTTCTGGTATTCCGACGCCACATGACTACAGCAGACCCCTCCCCCCCTCCCCCCCTCCCAATCAAAAAGTAGTTCCGGTCACTTTAAACCTTCGTGAAGTTTCTGTGGTATTCGTACACCACCAGAGAGACCAACAACTACCACAGGTCCTTCCCTCTGCTAAAGTAGTTCTGTTTACTTAACGCCTTCCTGTTGTTTGTGTGTTAGCGGTTTACAAACGAAGACCACCTGGCGGTCCATAAACACAAACATGAGATGACGCTGAAGTTTGGACAGACTCGAACTGACACGGTGATTATTGCAGGTGTGGATTATTCATGTCTCATGGCTTTATTTAACGAACCACACACAGCTCCATCAGCTGCTCAGGAGACAGTCCAGCTCATCTGTTACTCTGTGTGTGTGTGTGTGTGTGTGTGTGTGTGTTACAGATCAGACCCCGACTCCCACCCGCTTCCTGAAGAACTGCGAGGAGGTGGGTTTATTCAGTGAGCTCGATGGCTCCTTCGAACACGAGCTCCGCAAATCCCAGGAGGAGGAAGAGCGAAGAACCAAAAGCACGGTGAGATACAGTACTGTTCATTTCAGAAGTATTCACCCCTACAGTGAAGTTCTCCAGAATTTTCTAGTGCTACAACCAGGAACTGAAATGGACTTTAGTTACTCCATGTCTCCATCGTCCCTGCCGTGAAACATGGTGGTGGTAGTGTTGTGTTCTGGAGACGCTTTTAATCAGAAGTATTAGGGCTAGCGTCGAGGGTGAGGCGGATGGAGACGGATACAGGACAATCCTCGAAGAAAACCTGTTCCTGAGACTGAGGGCGGAGCTTCACTTACTGACAGGACGACATCATGAGCTGTTATATATTGATTAGTAATAGTAGTCCTGTACTAGATGCTTTATTTTTTTTTTTCTTCTTCCTATTTTTGGTCATTTTGGGCGGGACTTGAGCTTCGATGACGCACGTTTGTATTTCTCTGTATATTTGGGTGAATTGTGGGATTCATCTTCATTTTTTTTTATGGATTTTCTCGTCCAGCTTTCTGCCGCTCCTCCCTCCGAGATAAAGGAGCGAGACGGACCGCTGGAGATCGACTCTTCTCCTCCTGACAGTCCTTCATCTGTCTCTAGCATGACCGACTCCAAAGACTCCGAGACGCTGGTGAAGGAACCCGTTCCCATCAGGAAGAACAAGGTGAGGCTGAGAGGCGGGACTATCCACAGGTGAGGGGTGTGGAAGTGTTCTGAAGGTGTTCTCCAACACGCATCATAAAAACGTAATCGTTTGCTTTTTTTGTGTACTTTATATCAGGGAAATATCGGAGACTGGGGTTTTTGATTTTCACATCTTTCGTTCAGTAACGTGGGAAAGGGAGAACATCAGTGATCAAATATCTACAGCTGCTTCACAAAAACGCTGCTTTAATTCTGTTTGGAATGATGTTTACGCCTTAGCGCAAAGCTCAACTTTGTCTATTATTTTCACTACATGGGGAAATCACCTCCTCTTCCCTTCCATGACATAGCCCCGCCCCCAACAAAGTGGGTGTGGTTTGGGGAAGGAAGAGGAGTTTTATTCGTGTTTTTTATTTTTTTTTATTTTTTTTCTTCTCCAGCTCTAAACTCTCCTTCAAGACTCTTCTTTTGTGTAATTGAGTAAAACCTTTCTCGTTTTCTTGTAAATAGGAAGTGCCTCCAAGGACAGCAGCAGCAAGTGCCACGCCCACACCTACCATCGTACGCCCGGGGTCACTCCCTCTGCATTTAGGATACGACTCTATAAACCCCACTCAGCCATCGCCCACGTCCGTTATCACCCGGACTCCGCCCTCCAACAGGCTCAGGTATGCCAAATGCTCATTAACATCTCATTGACATGTATTATTCACTTATAAATATGATAATTAATGCAAGTTCTGTGTCTCTCTCCAGTTCTCCTTCAGCTTCCTTTCCCATGATGATGCAACTTCCTAACGGTCAGACTGTCCCTCTGCTTCCCAGTCCTGGACAAACATCTGTCATATCAGTGCGTCTGACACACAGATGTGGGCTTTTTTATTTTTACCAGCATGTGTGTTTTGAGTCTGATTAAATGTGTGTGTGTAGGTGGCCAGGTCATCGAATCCAGTACCCAATATTCCTGGAATTCCCGGCCCTCCGCTTGGTGGAAGCAGCAGTGGCTCCTCCTCTCCGTCTGGATACAACTCGCATAACGATGCCAAGATGGTGAGAAACACACACACACTTCATACAGTGTATATAATGTATAATAACATTATATACTTGCGTTGGTGTATTGTGTGTGCACGCTCCTCTAGAGGCTGAAAGCTGCACTGTCACCTCAAAGTGTTAGCGGACCAATACCAAACCAGAACCCTGAACCCAGTGAGACTCTCTCACCTGCACAGCCAGAGGTATACCTGTACACCTGTATACCTGTTCACCTGTACATCAGTACACCTGTATACCTGTACACCTGTACATCAGTACACCTGTACACCAGTACACCTGTACACCAGTATACCAGTACACCAGTATACCAGTACACCTGTACATCAGTACACCTGTGTACCTGTACATCAGTACACCTGTGTACCTGTACATCAGTACACCTGTGTACCAGTACGCCTGTACACCTGTGTACCAGTACACCTGTGTACCAGTACACCTGTGTACCTGTACATCAGTACACCTGTGTACCTGTACATCAGTACACCTGTGTACCTGTACACCTGTGTACCTGTACATCAGTTCACCTGTACACCTGTGTACCTGTACATCAGTACACCAGTGTACCTGTTCACCTGTACACCAGTACACCTGTATATCAGTACACCTGTACATCAGTACACCAGTGTACCTGTTCACCTGTACACCTGTACATCAGTACACCTGTGTACCAGTACATCAGTCCACCTGTACATCAGTCCACCTGTACATCAGTACACCTGTGTACCTGTACACCTGTGTACCTGTACATCAGTACACCTGTGTACCTGTACACCAGTACATCAGTACACCAGTATACCTGTACATCAGTACACCAGTATACCTGTACACCTGTGTACCAGTACATCAGTCCACCTGTACATCAGTCCACCTGTACATCAGTACACCTGTACATCAGTACACCTGTGTACCTGTACACCAGTATACCTGTACATCAGTACATCAGTACACCAGTATACCTGTACATCAGTACACCAGTATACCTGTACATCAGTACACCAGTATACCTGTACACCTGTGTACCTGTACATCAGTACACCTGTACATCAGTACACCTGTACATCAGTACACCTGTACATCAGTACACCTGTGTACCTGTACATCAGTACACCTGTATATCAGTACACCTGTGTACCTGTACATCAGTACACCTGTGTACCTGTACATCAGTACACCTGTGTACCTGTACACCTGTGTACCTGTAGATCAGTACATCTGTACACCAGTAGATCAGTACACCTGTGTACCAGTACACCTGTGTACCTGTAGATCAGTACACCAGTAGATCAGTACATCTGTACACCAGTAGATCAGTACACCTGTGTACCTGTACACCAGTGTACCTGTACACCAGTGTACCTGTACACCTGTGTACCTGTACACCAGTACACCTGTGTACCTGTACACCAGTACACCTGTGTACCTGTACACCAGTACACCTGTGTACCTGTACATCAGTACACCTGTGTACCTGTACATCAGTAAACCTGTACCCATTTATATTTATTCACTGAACAGACGCTTTTATGCAAAGCAACTTTGAGATTAGGAATAGTTCAAGATTCTGTGGTCCGGATTGAGGTTGGAAGTTCATTCCACCACTGAGGGACAGTCAGTTTGAAGGTTCTGTAAAGGAACCTCATGAGGTTGTGGCTTTCCTTCAGCCAGTCCGAGACGTCAGACAGGTAGAGATGTCTGAGCTGGATCTTCAGGCTGGAAGGACAAATAGAGCTGAGTATCTTCATCATAGCAGTGATATGAGAAGACGTTGAACTCAATCACAGGCCCCAAAGATGTAGTATAAATAGAAAAGAGTAGAGGACCCAGAACTGACTCCTGGGGAACCCCAGTTGAGAGTTTCTGAGATTCAGATACCTCTCTCTTCCATGATACCTTGAAGGATCTGCCTGAGAGATGGGATTCCACCCAGCGCAGAGCCGTTCTGGTGATGCCTAGAGTTGACGGGAGGATTTGCTGATTCACAGTGTACGAGGCAGCAGAGAGGTAGAGTAGGATAAGGATGGATGATCTTGAGGTGGTAAGGCTTCAGTGACGGAAATCAGAGCAGTCTCCATGACTGCTTGTGAAGCCAGACTGCTTGCTTTCCAGAAGGTGTTCTGTGTGACAAAAGTGGAGAGTTGATTGAAAACAGATCTTTCAAGGGATTTGGACAGGAAATGGAGGAGGGAGACAGGTCTGTAGTTATCAACAGCTACAACAGGAGGGTTAAGTGTTGATTTTTTTTAAACATCGGGGAAATGCGGACCTGCTTCAGTGAGGTAGGGAAGGTGCTGGTGGAGAGAGATGTGTTTGAGTAAGAGTAGTCTGTCTAGGCGTGTCTGGGGTGGAGAATTGGCTCCCAATTGATTTAACCTTGTTGAAAGGGAAAGTGGCGAAGTCCGCTGCAGTCAGAGAGGTAAACCTGTACGTCTGCACATCTGTAGACCTTCACATCTATACACCTGTACATCTGTGCACATGCACATCTCTAAATCTGCTCATCTGTATACCTGTGCATTTGTACATCTGTATACCTGCACATCTGTACACCTACTCATCTGTATACCTGTACATTTGTACATCTGTATGCCTGCACATCTGTACACCTACTCATCTGTATACCTGTACATTTGTACATCTGTATGCCTGCACATCTGTACACTTGTACACCTGCACATCTGTACACTTGTACACCTACTCATCTGTATACCTGCACATCTATACACCTACTCATCTGTACACCTACTCATCTGTATACCTGCACATCTGTATACCTGCACATCTATATACCTACTTATCTGTACACCTACTCATTTGTACACCCGCACATCTGTACACTTGTACACGTACTCATCTGTATACCTGCACATCTATATACAGTGAACCCTCGCTGTATCGCGGTTCACCTTTCGCGGTCTCGCTGCTTCGCGGATTTGCATCGCGCATTGTGTTCTGCATTCTGATTGGCTAAAAAATCTCTCCGCTTCTTCTCTACCTGTGTGTCAATAACGTTGCGGTTTATACACGTCCGTAAAACAGCTCTCCACATTTAAGTTTGCAAATTCTCTTACAATTTCAAGTTTCTCTAAATGCCCAGAATGTCGAAAACACACACCTGCACCGCGGGCTTTAGAAGAAAAAACCGCTCGGGTCGCGCGCGATGGGCGGGGCTGATCTCCGCAATTTGAAGCCTTCAGTTCGTATTGATGATTAAAATTATTATTTTACAGTGCAGTAGTTATTTGTAAAAAAAAAAAACGTTTATACAGTACTTTTATTTGTTAAACAAATGCTTGGGCCTGTAAAAAGGTTTTGTTCTTTGCTTTCAATGTATTATGGAGTATTTCATTGTATAATAATTGTAAAAAAATAAAGGTTTCTACTTCGCGGATTTCACCTATCGCGGGTTCTTTTTGGAACGTAACCCCCGCGAAAAACGAGGGATCACTGTACCTACTCATCTGTATACCTGCACATCTGTACACCTACTCATCTGTATACCTGCACATCTGTACACCTACTCATCTGTATACCTGCACATCTGTATACCTACTCATCTGTATACCTGCACATCTGTATACCTACTCATCTGTACACCTACTCATTTGTATACCAGCACATCTGTACACCTGCACATCTGTACACTTGTACACCTACTCATCTGTACACCTGCTCATCCGTACACCTGCTCATCCGTACACTTGTACATCTGTACACCTGCACATCTGTACACTTGTACACCTGCTCATCTGTATACCAGCACATCTGTACACCTGCACATCTGTACACTTGTACACCTACTCATCTGTACACCTGCTCATCCGTACACTTGTACATCTGTACACCTGCACACCTGCTCATCTGTACACCTGCTCATCTGTACACCTGCTCATCTGTACACCTGCACGTGTATACTTGTACACCTGCACATGTGTATGGTTGTACATCTGTATACCTGCACATCTGTGTGTGTATTTCCTCTTGTCATGTGTATTATGACGTCTATAATCAGTTGTTCTGTTGTCGCACAGTGATGTAATTTGTGTTGATGCATGTGTTTGTTTTTTTTTTATCTGTCACTTTCTCTCTTCCTCAAACTCTCTCGCTAGGTGTCTCCTGCAGCTCCGAGAGGTGGGCGTCGGCGTCGTGGGTCGGAGGTCGAGCCTGATGAGCGCAGACGCCGTTTTCTGGAGCGGAACCGAGCGGCTGCATATCGCTGTAGACAGAAAAGGAAAGTGTGGGTCAACGCCCTGGAAAAGCGCGCAGAGGAACTCGCCACTTCCAACGTCACACTCACGGTAACACACACACACACACAGGTGAACGTGAGAGTATAACTCCATGGGGAATGTCTTTAATTGTGTGTGTGTGTGTGTGTGTGTGTGTGTGTGTGTGTGTGTGTGTGTGAGTCAGAATGAAGTGTCTCTGCTCAGATCCGAAGTGACTCGTCTAAAGGAGCTCCTGCTGGCTCATAAAGACTGTCCCATTACTGCCATGCAAAAGAAAGCCTACCTGGGTAAGCGGTGATTTATTTACCTGTCAGAACATCAGCGTGAGCAGAGTTTGATCCTCCCGAGTGGTGCAGCAGCAGAGCACTAGCCTTATTGTCCAGAGATCACGAGTTCCAGTGCTGCAGCCATCCGTGGCCGGGAGTCTGCTGTGCTCTGGCAGAAGCTCGCTCATCTGTCAATCACGACACACTAGCCAGTCATGTGCATCTGTGAGCTCATGTATGAGGAAGAGGGAGGATAACACTTTCTTCTGAGTGTGTTACTCCGCCCCCTGATGTAGTACGAGCAGCAGTTCGATCGGTAGTTTGATAGATGTGGGAGGTATCGACATGTGGGCGGTAGTTTGATAGATGTGGGAGGTATCGACATGTGGGCGGTAGTTTGATAGATGTGGGAGGTATCGACATGTGGGCGGTAGTTTGATAGATGTGGGCGGTATCGACATGTGGGCGGTAGTTCGATAGATGTGGGCCGCCCCCCCATGATTAAAAGACTATTATTCCACGATGAAATTAATTACTTAATGAACTGTGCCGCTTAGTTAGGCTCCGCCTCCATGTCCCTGATGTAATACCCTGTGTTTTGGTACTGCATGACCGGTTCTAGATTGGGTTCTGTGCTATAACTGCTCTGTTTTTGTGTGTGTGTAGCTGCAGGTGTGGACGAGAGCTCGGTATCGGCGCTGGTTCTGCCCGTCTCGGTTCCAGCTCCGGTCTCCGTTAACGGACTGAGCGTGCGAGCGGCGGAGGCGGTGGCCGTGTTGGCGGGGATGGGGTCGGGCCAGTGGAGCGTCACAGGAGCAGGCGGAGACACGCCCACCCAGTCACAACCCACCTCCAGATGATGTCCATGTGCTACGGCCAACGGGAAGGGGCGTGGCTCGAGGAGGTGGGCGTGTCACAGGAGCGCATTGTCTTGAACTGTTGAAACCACTCCCCGCTTTTCACTCTCACCATTTTCTCCTGACTTAAATGTGTGACGTGTCACGTGATGTCGCTGGCTGACTATACAGACTCGGACGCACTGCAGGAAAACACACACACACACACACACACACACACAGAGCGGCGAGCGAGCTCATATCCTGTACTTTCTCATGTTACATTTTTATAACTCTGAATTATTTCTTTGGTGTTTGTGACTGCATGATTCGTTCAGACCAGTTCACATGAGCAGGTGACAAGTCGCTCATGTCGCTTGTGGGCGTGGCCTGTCCTGCGTTCCGATGGGAAACAGAGAATGCTCTGATCGAAACGGTTGTGTTATTTACGGGTCACCCGCTCTGCTTCGTTCTCAGATTAGATTAGCAAAGCGAGCTCGTGTACGCTCACCAAAGATCTCTGCTCCTTCCTCCCAAGCTTTTAACATCTCCATACGCCGCTAACGAGAGGGGGGCTATGACGGGAGTAGACGATTCCATGCATATGCGTTTTTCTTCTGTTTTTGCGAGAAATAATCGCAGGTCGGAACTGAATTTTGCCACAGGATCGTTCGAGTGATTTTTACCGCATCATACCGAATTTGCGAAGAAGTCTTGATTCAGAAGTTTCTGTACACAGAAATCGAACCCGTTGCGTTGTCGCTCGCTAGTGCGAACGTTGGTTTAGACGTGTTAACGTGCTAGGCTCAGCCTCTCTTCTCTCTGCACTTCCTTCCTTTTGTCCTAACATTTCTGAACAGTGAAAGTGGAAATCCTTCTGTGGAGGAAGAGTGGCGTCATTTTATATACGTGCGTGCGGCGCCTGGGGGCGTGCGGCGCCTGGGGGCGTGCGGCGCCGTACTTTTGATAGTACAACAACTTGCATTTACAGGTTTTAAAATCATTGTAGGATCTCAGGACACACACACTCCTTTTTTTTTTTTATATATAATATATATGCTTTTAATTTCCCACAGCTGGTTGTTTTATAGTCGTTTGCATATCGTGAAAGGATTATCATACAGCAAATATTAGGAAGAAACCATGCTAATTATTAAAGCTAGCACTAATCACTATTTAACTGGTTTTTGTTCACTTAAGTGCTTCGTTTGAGCAGTTAGTCCTAGCGACACGTGTGTGTGTGTGTGTGTGTGTGTGTGTGTGTGTACACTACAGATGAGAATTTAATCTTGCTCAGACAGGTGTAAGGTGTAATGCTGAGCTTTTCCGTCATCACACTTTGATGAAGTTTCCAGTTAAAGTACTTGTCGAATCGCTCCTTTTCAGAGACCGGACTACTTTTGTTTGGGTGTAGGGATACCACAAAACCTTCAGGAAAGCGTAAAGTAACCGGAACTACTTTCTGTTGAAAGGTTCTTGTCTGTAGTAATCTCTCTCTCTCTCTCTCTCTCTCTCTCTCTCTCGCACACACACTCTACACCAAATCCTCATGCTCAATATTTATTATGTCCCCGCCCTGTTCTGCCCCGCCCTCATATACAGTCCTGTGTGTGTGTGTGTGCTGTATGAATATGAATGAAGAGCGTATCCTTCGTGTGTTTCACGTGCGAGTGTCGCTCATCGGCCGAACTCTACGGAGCTGTAAATATCAGTGAGTATATAAAATAATAAACGAGTGTCGCAGCATCGCCGTCTGTATATGAACTAAATGAAATGGTCTTGAAGTTATATTGTAATAAATAAACATTCGATGGAACTCAGAGGAGTCGAGGACTTTCACTTTGCAGCGCTGTTCTCCCCTCTCTCTCTCTCTCTCTCTCTCTCTCTCTCACACACACACGGGATTTTGAGTTCCATCTCTTCTCAGGTTTGGAGTGTTTTGGTGAGCTTTGATTCATGCAATATTAGGATTGTGCCAGCAATTTATAGAAGGAAGTCCCAGCTACACTGTTTGTATTGACATTTGCATATCTTCATGTCTTATTTCAGTACAGAGTTATAAGTTACATTGAATTTTTAGCACGTAAGTACACACACACGCGAGTCACTGAAGATTTTTTATATATGTAAATCAGTCGAAGAAGCAGCGGGCCAGAACTGGGAAAAGTGGAAGGTTTTAGACCGGAGAAGACAATCATCAGATGTTCACCCAACTCCTCCTGAGGAGGAGAAACCAGCTGTAGTAGACCTGGAGAAGCTTCCCAGAAGAAGAAACCCTCAGTTTGGGGTCAGTGAGACGGGATTGATGCAGTTATTACGAGTGACAGATATGCAATTAAATATTAAGTGTTATTTATTTAGATTTACTGAGACTGTCTGTTCCAATACTTTTGTTCATCTTGAAATTGAGTGGTCCAACGCAAAGAAATAAGAATAATAGCTGAAATCCTAATCTCTCGTCTCAGACCTGTCTTTGGATATTAACATGAATTAAGGTTACTTCAGTTTCTTTATCTGTTGGAGAGCAACTTCAAATACAGCCTTCAATTATTTTTATCAGCTTCTGACCTCCACAAACAACCACATCCTGTTCATCTCGGTGTCGCTTTTGGTGTCGGGGGTTGCGTCTGTTTGTTTTTGGTGTCTATGTCTGTGTTTTAGTGTCTGTGTCCGTGGTTGTTTTCATGTCTGTGTCGGTGGTTGTGTTGGTGTCTGTGTCGGTGGTTGTGTTGGTGTCTGTGTCGGTGGTTGTGTTGGTTTTGTGTCTGTGTCGGTGGTTGTGTTGGTTTTGTGTCTGTGTCGGTGGTTGTGTTGGTTCTGTGTCGGTGGTTGGGTTGGTTTTGTGTCTGTGGTTGTGTTGGTTTTGTGTCTGTGTCGGTGGTTGTGTTGGTGTCTGTGTCGGTGGTTGTGTTGGTGTCTGTCTGTGGTTGTGTTGGTGTCTGTGTCGGTGGTTATGTTGATTGTGTCGGTGACTATGTTTTTGTGTCAGTGTTTGTTTTCGTGTCTGTGGTTGTGTTTGTTTTGGTGTTTGTTGGCGGTATGAACAGTGTGACAGCTTTACCCCGCTCTCCCCTACCCATGATGTGTCTGAAATGTGCCATTTAAAGCATGGTTCAGTGATTTTAACTCGAACCTCCACGTTCTCCACGCTGAACCAGCAGAGGGAGTACCGAGCCCGGAGGCGCGAGCGCTGGAGTGTGTGTGTGTGTGTGTGTCACGTGACCCTCTCCACCGGTCCCGGGGTTTCTGTCTCTGTCTCATGGCGGAGACGCAGCGCTGAGGAACGGAGAGGGTTCACGGATGGAGCTCGCTGTTGTTCTGCTGCTGCTGAACAGCCGCCGTGTACCGAGAGCAGCCGGAAGCGGGTTGTTGTTGTTTGTCCGGTGTGTGTTCCGGGGAAGCCGCGGTTTCATCCCGGAGAGATGATGTCGGAGAGGCCCGTGGATGTGTGCGCTCTGCCGCCGGAGGTCCGGGAGCAGCTGGCTGAGCTCGATCTGGAGCTGTCCGAGGGTGAGAGCGCGCACACACACACACACACGCACGCACATCATCATCATCATCATCATCACCACCTGAAACACACACACACACACACCTTTCAGACACCTCACCCCGGGATTAATGTCACACTGACCTCCTTTCAGTCTCCTCCCCATCCACAGGCCGTGTGCACATCCTTCACTTCTCTCCTCTGTGAAAGACACACACACACACACCTGGATTCAAGCGCGCGGCCTGTGCGTGTGTGCGTGGGATGAGTAGCTGTGTGTTTATTTATTTATTAGTTAGTTTATTTCCACGCGCTGTGATCACAGATCGCTCCTGATTCACACAGAATGGCGTTAACTCTCAGATCCGCGGCATATGGGGGTGTGTTTACATTTACACACAGTAACACACACTGATGCATCTATAGGTAATTATCTGGAGCGCGCTGTGACGTCAGAGTCCACGCAACACACACGCACACTTCCGCCATAATTCGTGTGTGTGCGTTTGTGTGTGTATGTCTGTGTGTATGTCTTTGTGTGTGTGCGTGCGCTTGTGTGTGTGTGTGTGCGCTTGTGTGTGTGTGTGTGCGCTTGTGTGTGTGTGTGTGCGCTTGTGTGCATGTGTGTGTGTGTGTGTGTGTGCTTGTGTGTGTGTGTGTGCGCGCTTTGTGTGTGTGTGTGCTTGTGTGTATGTGTGTGTGTGTGTGTGTGTGTGTGCGCTTGTGTGTGTGTGTGTGCGCTTGTGTGTGTGTGTGTGCGCTTGTGTGCTTGTGTGTGTGTGTGTGTGTGTGTGCGCGCTTTGTGTGTGTGTGTGTGTGTGTGTGTGTGTGCGCGTGTGTGTGTGTGTGTGCGCTTGTGTGTGTGTGTGTGTGTGCGCTTGTGTGTGTGTGTGCGCTTGTGTGTGTGTGTGTGCTTGTGTGTGTGTGTGCTTGTGTGTGTATATATGTGTGTGCGTGTGTGTGTGTTTGTTTGTGTGTGTGCGCTTGTGTGCATGTGTGTGTGTGTGTGCGCTTGTGTGCATGTGTGTGTGTGTGTGCGCTTGTGTGCATGTGTGTGTGTGTGTGTGGCGCTTGTGTGTATGTGTGTGGCTCTTGTGTGCGCGCTTGTGTGTGTGTGTGTGTGTGCGCTTGTGTGTGTGTGTGCGCTTGTGTGTGTGTGTGCGCTTGTGTGTGTGTGTGCGCTTGTGTGTGTGTGCGCTTGTGTGTGTGTGTGCGCGCGCTTGTGTGTTTGTGTGTGCTAGTGTGTTTGTGTGTGCTAGTGTGTTTGTGTGTGCTTGTGTGTGTGTGTGCTTGTGTGTGTATATATGTGTGTGCGTGTGTGTGTGTTTGTTTGTGTGTGTGCGCTTGTGTGCATGTGTGTGGCTCTTGTGTGCGCGCTTGTGTGTGTGTGTGTGTGTGCGCTTGTGTGTGTGTGTGTGCGCTTGTGTGTATGTGTGTGTGCGCTTGTGTGTATGTGTGTGGCGCTTTGTGTGTGTGTGCGCGCTTTGTGTGTGTGTGTGTGTGTGTCCGCGCTTTGTGTGTGTGTGTGCGCGCTTTGTGTGTGTGTGTGTGTGTGTGCATGTGTGTATGTGTGTGTGTGTGTGTGTGTGTGTGCGCTTGTGTGTGTGTGTGTGTGTGCGCTTGTGTGTGTGTGTGTGCGCTTGTGTGCTTGTGTGTGTGTGTGTGTGTGTGTGCGTGTGCGCTTGTGCATGTGGGTGCGCTTGTGTGTGTATGTCTGTGTGTATGTCTTTGTGTGTGTGCTTGTTTGTGTGTGCGCTTGTGTGCGTGTGTGTGTGCTTGTGTGTGGCGCTTGTGTGTATGTGTGTGTGTGCGCTTGTTTGTGTGTGTGTGTGTTTGTGTGCTTTTGTGTATATATGTGTGTGTGTGTGTTTGGTTGTGTGTATGTTTGTCTGTTTGTGTGTGTCTGCTTGCGTATGTTTGTGCGTGTGTGTGTGCTTGTTTGTATGTATGTATGTATATATGTGTGTGTGGGTGGGTGGTTGTGGTAGAGCGGGGTGTTCACTAATCGTAGGGTTGGTGGTTCGATTCCCGGCCCACGTGACTCCACATGCCGAAGTGTCCTTGGGCAAGACACTGAACCCCAAGTAGCTCCCGAGGGCAAGTTAGCACCTTGCATGCAGCTCTGCTACCATTGGTGTGTGTGTGTGTGTTTTGTGTGTGTGTGTGTTTATGCTGATTAATAAAAAATGACTGTAGATAAAGGGGATTAGGACAGTAACAGTTGTATACCAGGTTTTGTGTTTGTTGTTTAATAATAGAGACGGGATTGATTTTACACACGGTGAAACTCTCACACACACACAGTCCGGTGTAGAGTTTACACGTGAGGGTTGAATAACGTCTCGGAGCAGAAACGTGTTGCGTGTAAATCTTGATCCTCGACGTGATCTTCAGCTGCGTGCACAGATTTGTTTACGGGTTTAAACGTCTCTCATCGGTCTGTCGCGGCACTTTCCTACATTACCCACAATGCACTTATGACAGTGGTGCAGTGGGATCTGGCCTCTGCTTCTTCTCTAATCTAAAAGTGATGCAGCGGCACTTTAGCGCTTTCGTCTGTACGCTCTGCTCAAACAGATCGGCTTTCAAAGCTTCAGCGCTCACGCTAACCTGTCCGTCAGCGCCACCGCGCTCGCCGTCTCATATAACTCGTGTTGCTGCGGTGCATTCTGGGGCTTCGAGTCCAGCGTTTTGCTGCAGGGTCTCAACATACCGGAGCAACACATAACGTCTAACAGATAGTTCAGTACAAACGTATTTAATGTGTTCCGGGGTCGGAGTTTAACATCGTCACGTGATCATTAGGGTTGTTTTTGTGAACTTGGATCTAAAGAAGGCTGAACCGGATCGTTCGATGAAGGAGGTGTGTGAAGTCTGAGCTCAGACCCTCGTCCCGTTCCTGCTCCCTGACTGATGTCTGTGGTGCGAGCCAGAGAAGCCGCTGTTAGACATGAAACCCGACACCGAAGCAGCAGCAGTGCGAGTGCGGGTTATCAGGAGAACCGTGTAGCCATGTCCCTCACCGTGTCCTGAACCTTCACGTTACACACCTACACAATTTAATCAATAAATTGTTTGACCAATCACAATCCGGCACTGTGGGATTTTATCTACTGATGTAATTTCCTACGTTTAAAAAACCAAAAACAATCTCCAGAACTGAACAATTCAGAAAGCTCCACCCCCTACATTAGCATAGGCCATGGGGTGTGGTTTTGCTGCTTGGTTACATACCATTTTTAGTCAGACATGCACCACTGATCAATCTCTCCTATAATACCTCCATGGCCTAGGCAACGTGTGTACATGGGTTTTGTGGGAGTGGCTTTGGAGAGAACACTTCCTTGAGGCCCATATATGGGTATGTGGTCATGCAGTGGGTGTGTCTTGAAGACTATAAATAGGAATGTTGGCTTGTCTTTGAGTACATATATGGAAGTGCGGTTGTGTTATTAGGTCCATATATGGAAAGTGGGCGGCTGTGGGTCAGGTGATTGAGCGGGTTGTCCGCTAATCGTAGGGTTGGCGGTTCGATTCCCGGCCCACATTCCCGACTCTACATACGAAGTGTCCTTGGGCAAGACACTGAACCCTAAGTTGTTCCCGATGTCAAGTTAGCACTTTGCATGGCAGCTCTGCTCCCATTGGGGTGTGTGTGTGTGTGTGTGTGTGTGTGTGTGTGTGTGTGAGAGACAGTGTACAGCGCTTTGTAGAACCGCAGAAGTGCTATACAAGTGCACATCATTACCAAATGGGAACGTTTATAAGCCTTTAAGTGGGACTGTGGGCGTGGTCTTGAGTGGTATTAAGTCCTTCTATGGAAGTCCATATATGGAAGTCCATATATGGAAGTTATAATAGTCCTTACTGGGTGTATTTGTAAGACTGCAAATGGGGAAAGTGGGTGTGACTTTGAGTCAATATATGGAAGTGTGGTCATGTTGTTAAATCCATATATGGAAATGCGAACTGTTTTGAGAGAGAGAGATCATAACCTCCTGGCAGAGGAACACACACATGCACACTGCAGTCTCACAGTTGCCATGGTTACAGTGGGACTGCTGGGAAAAAGTGTTGAAGGCGGTGCGTTTGTTTGGGTTAAAGTCTGTGGAGGTTAGTTAGAGCTGAGCACATAAACACTGGCTACATCTCACACACACACACACACACACACAGCTTCATGTACTCACTGTTTCAAATGACAGGCAGTTGAACGCTGGAGAAAATGACATCATCCGTAGGGAGAGGAAGTGTGTGTGTGTGTGTGTGTGTGTTTCCTCTGAGAAACTAAGAAGGGAGAATTCTCTCAGGAATAAAGGCTGCTTCAAAACAACTGAGCTCCAAAACAGTGTTTAATTCGTTTTCCATTTAAAGCCGGGACTTTCTCAGTGCTTCTATATTAAACTGATTTCGGGGCGGAGCTACACATGAGCTCAGATTGCGATGTCACCAAACTATCGACTCATTGGCTTTGAACCGATCTCTTTGATATGCAAATGATGAAAGGATGTAGGACGACGTGATAGCTGGAAATGTTTAGCTGCAAAACAGTGCAGGGTAACCGGTAAACGGCAGCGGGTAAACGGCAGCGGGTAAACGGTAAGCGGCGCCGGGTACACGGTAAGCGGCGCCGGGTACACGGTAAGCGGCGCCGGGTACACGTTAAGCGGCGCCGGGTACACGGTAAGCGGGGCCGGGTACACGGTAAGCGGCGCCGGGTAAACGGTAAGCGGTGCAGGGTAACGGTAAGCGGCGCCGGGTACACGGTAAGCGGCGCCGGGTACACGGTAAGCGGCGCCGGGTACACGTTAGAGGCGCAGGGTAACCGGTAAGCGGTGCCGGGTAAACGTTAGCGGCGCAGGGTAACCGGTAAGCGGTGCAGGGTAACAGTAAACGGTGCAGGGTAAACGTTAATGGCGCAGGGTAAACGTTAGCGGTGCACAGAAATCCCACAGATTAATGTGAACTTGTTTACTCGCAGTTAGAAATTTGCATATTTATGGTTTCTGCACAGACTATAATACTGTTGGAAAATAAACACCATTATGACAACATTGTGTGTGTGTGTGTGTGTGTGTGTGTGTGTGTGTAACAGACAGATTGCAGACAGATAGACAGATTAATCCACACAGTGAAATAATAGTTAGGAGTCAGTGAGTGAGATGTCAGCTGAGATGAGAGAAATGGTGAGATGATTAAATCACATCCTCCTCTCGTCTCTCAGCGTTCCTGCTTTTTTATTTCCTCTCGGTTGAAGAGCTCCGATTTCACTTCACATCATCTCTCTGTCCTCATAAACACCCTTACTGCAGTCATTATAACAAAGAGCTGACAAAAGGTTGCACTAGAGGCGGGGATAAAGGCAGGGTTATGGATTGTTTGGGGCAGAATTGGAGTCAAGACTAAGAATGTGGTTATGAGCTGGGTGAGTGAAGACTGGGTGGGGTTAGAGGCGGAGTTATGGGCTAGGTTAAAGGCATGGAGTTGTGGGCTGGTTTAGGTGCAGGGCTACAGATTAAGCTAATTGCTAGAGATGGGTTTATGAGCTAGGATAAAGGCTGGGTGGGGTTAGAGGCGGGGTTAGGATAAAGGATGGGCAGGGGTAGGGGCTAGGATAAAGGCTGGGTGGGGCTAAAGGCAAGGTTAGGATAAAGGATGGGCAGGGGTAGGGGCTAGGATAAAGGATGGGTGGGGTTAGAGGCGGGGTTAGGATAAAGGATGGGCAGGGGTAGGGGCTAGGATAAAGGCTGGGTGGGGTTAGAGGCGGGGTTAGGATAAAGGATGGGCAGGGGGTAGGGGCTAGGATAAAGGCTGGGTGGGGTTAGAGGCGGGGTTAGGGTTAAGCAATGTACAATAAGTAGAATGTACGAACTCCTGATTTGACACAGATGTTGCTATAGTAACTAAACAAACTAAGATAACTGAATTAAGGTGTGTGTGTGTGTGTGTGTGTGTAAATATTCGTCATGTTTCAGTGTTTGTGTGTTAAATAATTGTGTTTTTATTTTAGGTGACATCACACAGAAAGGATACGAGAAGAAGAGGGCCAAGTTACTCGCCCCGTACATGACCCAGACACACAGTACGTCCCACTGGACCTTCTCTCTTTCTTCACACTCCTCACACACGTCCTGTTTCTTCTCTTCCGCCTCTCATCTCTGATGCTTTGTGGGGTTGAGTGATGTTTAGATGATATATAGGTCTGAAGTGCCGTTTATGTGTACTGTTTTAATGCCGTATGAACACCTTTAACCTTTACACGCTTAAAGGAGCTTCAGGCAAGATTTAACCAAAATGAGTTAAGATCAAGTCTCAACAGTTAAGTAGGTGGGTTCTTTAGGCTCCACCCCCAATTTCTGCCAATGTACACAAAGCTCCGCCCCAGAACCTGGCTTGTAGAGTTCATCTAGACGTATACTGTGTTCATGGTGCCTTGTAAGTAGTGACGTGTAATGACAACATTTCCTACTTTGACGTGCAAAGTGGAAAGAAACACGTGTACGCCTCGGTGAAAACGTGGCTTTTGTTTGCTCTGTCAGAGTGCAGGTCATAAAAAGCTTAGTTTAGTATCGATTTAAGAGTACTGCATCTGTATATTAACTGATTAAAGGCAATGCTACTATAAACTGATGTACGAGTAGAGAAGTTGGACTGGACGCTGATCACAGCGTGAGCGGCCATTTTGTTTTGACGTCACTCTGTAAATGGGGAAGGAGCCGGTAGGGTTAGCATTTCTCCATTTCTCCTCAAACGCAGCATTAGCATGCTAACTAAGGACTGTCATGACATCACTTTCGGATGCACCGGGTGTTATTTTGAGTCATTGACATACTGTGTCACCCGTATATATTTCATCGTTACTATGACAACCACCATGTTTCCATCGCTAACGTCACTAACTAATATAGCTAACTACGTAGCTACACTTCAGGTTCTGTAGCTGAAAGTTTCTGCGTACCATCTAATAATTTGTATATGAGTAGTGATTGGTCCGAAGCTCATAAAGACATTACAATCTGACCTCATACATAGCTCCGCCCCGAATGCTTTTTACACAAATACTGAGAAAATGTCTGATTTAAGTAGAATTTAGTAAAAAAAAAAAAAAAAGTTGAACCAAATCTACAGAGTGAAACATTTAAAGATATTGTCTTTTTTTTTTTTTTTTTTTTTTTTTTTTTTTTTTAGATTTGACTCCGCCCCCACAGTATGATGGAGAGGAACCTGGTCCAAGTTCTGCTACTGTACCTAGCAATGCCTCCTCAAGCTCCTCCTCTTCTCGGCATCGTCGTGCACGGCGAGCACACAGGAGCGGCGGCACTCGGGATGAGCGTTACAGATCAGGTAATAAAACACACACACACACACACACACACACACACACACACACACAGCAGCTATAATCAGGGCAAATAAATAAAAGTATCTGCAAATAAAACATGATATTAGTATATTAAAGTGATGCGAATCACACCCGTAGCTCTCAGCAGAAATCCTCCTCTGTTTACAGGCAAATGTCTTAAACGTGATTTCGGTATAAATTATTCAGAATATTCATACTGAGTGACAGGAAGTACGAATAATCAAAATGAAACTTCAGGTATGCTCAGGGGGAGGAGTTTGGCAGAAAAGGGGCGTGTGTTATTTATCCGCAGTGCTATACTTTAATGCAGTCAGTTTTTATTGATCTGTCTCTCTCTCTCTCTATCTATCTCTCCCTCTCACTCACTGTCTTTCTCTCTCACTCTCTCTGTGTCTCTCTCTCTCTCTCTTTCTCTCTCCCTCTATCTCTCTCTCCCTCTCTCTATCTCTCTCTCTCTGTCTCGCTCTATCTCTCTCTCTCTGTCTCGCTCTATCTCTCTCTCTCTCTCTCTTCTCTCTCTCTCTCTCTCTCTCTCTCTCTCTCTCTCTATCTCTCTCTCTCTGTCTCTCTCTATCTCTCTCTCTCTCTCACTCACTGTCTCTATCTCTCTCTCTGTCTCTCTGTCTCTCTTTCTTTCTCTTTCTATTTCTGTTTTTATCTGTGTCTCTCTTGCTCTGTTTGTTTCTGTCTATTTGTCTATCTCTGTGTCTCTCTAACCCTCGCTCTGTCTGTCTCTCTCCCCGTGTGTGTGTATGAGACAGATATACACACTGAAGCTGTTCAGGCTGCTTTGGCCAAACACAAAGAAGAGAAAATGGCGTTGCCGATGCCGACCAAACGCCGCTCAGCGTACGTGCAGTCACCCATCGACAACTGCAGCCCACCAGGTACACACACACACACACACACTTATCGTGTACTTACTTGGTAGTTCTCCTCACTGTCCCTCTCTTCCGTCCCGTCAGATTCGTCCTCGTCCTCGGATGATGAAAGTGAGTCGGGGGTCAGCGGGGGTCAGCAGCCATCTCCAGACTCGTGGATGAACAGCTCCATACCGGGTTCCTCCACCTCATCCTCCTCAGCATCCTCCACCATGTCTCATGGAGAGTCTCGTCCTCCTCAGGCCCCTCAGCCACAGAGTCAACACACACACACACAGCCACCACACTCGTACTCGCAGCCATCTGCCCTCGCCGAGGCCTTCGCCCACGCCTGCATCGGTGAGTCCTGTCTTGCACACAAAACTGTCTGAGCTTTCTGGGTGGGAGGGGCATACTCATGTTCCCTTGTCAATTACAGTGCTGACTTCAGCTTGGTTATGTTGGCTAGTTAGCAGGCTAGAAGTCTTAACCGTTTGATCTGGAAAACAATTACCAGAGGAGACGGTGGTAAGGAAAAGGAACCAGGCTCAGAAGGGAACCTGTCCTGAGGTTAACCTGCTGTGTGTGTGTGTGTGTGTGTGAGAGACAGATCCAGCAGGACTTGGTGGTCTGGGTGCTGATGGCGAGTCTCCAACTCAGACACGAAATCGAGGATCACGTGTGGATCTGCCGTCTAATGCCGTGGTGAGAGGAATGAGTCGTGGACAGAGCAGATCCAGCATGATTGAGACCGCAGACGGTACTGAGTCTCCATATGTCTGAGTGTCCTTCTGATTGTTTTTAGGACTGTCTGAGTGTCCGTCTGAGTGTCCATATGACTGTCTGAGTGTCCATCTGAGTGTCCATATGACTGTCTGAGTGTCCATCTGAGTGTTCATCTGAGTGTTCATCTGAGTGTTCTTCTGACTGTCTGAGTGTCCTTCTGAGTCTCCATATGACTGAGTGTCCGTATGATTGTCTCTGTGTTTGTCTCTGTGTTTGTCTCTGTGTTCGTCTCTGTGTTCGTCTCTGTGTTCGTCTCAGTGTTCGTCTCAGTGTTCGTCTGAGTGTCCGTTTGAGTGTCTGTATGACTGTCTGAGTGTCTTTCTGAGTGTCTGTATGACTGTCTGAGTGTCCTTCTGAGTGCCCGTATGAGTCTCTCTATGACCGTCTGAGTCTCCATATGACTGTCTGAGTGTCCTTCTGAGTGCCCGTATGAGTCTCTCTATGTCCGTCTGAGTGTCCATCTGAGTGTCCGTCTGAGTCTCCATATGACTGTCTCAGTGTCCTTCTGAGTGTCCGTCTGACTAAGTGTCCATCTGAGTCTCCATATGACTGTCTGAGTGTCCTTCTGAGTGCCCGTATGAGTCTCTCTATGACTGTCTGAGTGTCCGTCTGAGTGTCCGTCTGAGTGTCTCAGTGTCCTTCTGAGTGCCCGTATGAGTCTCTCTATGACCGTCTGAGTCTCCATATGACTGTCTGAGTGTCCTTCTGAGTGCCCGTATGAGTCTCTCTATGTCCGTCTGAGTGTCCATCTGAGTGTCCGTCTGAGTCTCCATATGACTGTCTCAGTGTCCTTCTGAGTGTCCGTCTGACTAAGTGTCCATCTGAGTCTCCATATGACTGTCTGAGTGTCCTTCTGAGTGCCCGTATGAGTCTCTCTATGACTGTCTGAGTGTCCGTCTGAGTGTCCGTCTGAGTCTCCATATGACTGAGTGTCCGTCTGAGTCTCCATATGACTGTCCGAGTGTCCTTCTGAGTGCCCGTATTAGTCTCTCTATGTCCTTCTGTGTGTCCTTCTGTGTGTCCTTCTGTGTGTCCGTCTGAGTGTCTGTCTGAGTGTCCATATGACTGAGTGTCCGTCTGACTGTCTGCATTACTTATAGCTCTTCTCCACTGAACAAAGTAGCAAAAAAAAAAAACAAATTAAAAAACATTATCCATATCCTGGATACAAAAAAATACTTTGGCAATACTTTAATGTTTAATGAAGAGAAAAAAACCAAAAGGGCACTTGTGTTGTACTGTATGTAGGGTACAAAATGAAATGAATAGGAAGCTGGTTGATTTTTGGCCTAACTAGGAGACCGTGGATCTGACCTGGATCACAGGGACGAAAGTTAAATAACAATGAGAAAAGTTTACTACAAATATAAAAATAAAAAGTCAATCAGAAATATGAAATTACCTTTTGACCAATCGATGGTCTGCCGTGTTTTTAGCCCCGCCCACACGTCCCAGCTCTGCTCACCTGATACCTGGGCCAGAAGTTTGTTCAGTGCAGGATTCTGGGTAATAACTGACCCAGCTCCAGGTTTCGGTGGAAAAACAACACTTTATAGTTACAGTAGTGTCATCTTTGGCACCATGATGATGCAACTGCTTTTACTGTTGTCATGGTAACCACAGCTCATGTTTGTTTCTAATGTGCTCAATAAATTTGTATAGTTTTATGTCTGACAACGATGTTAGTTGGTGAATTGATCACACACACACACACACACACACACACACACACACAGTGACTCATTTATTAATCAATAATGTATTTTTTTCTTTTTCCTCTCCACTCTTTCTCTACGTGTGTCATGCTGCTTTTCATTGCTTTTCTCTGTTAGTGAGAAGAGTGGGGAAAGGTAATGCTTAGCCGTAACCACGCCCTGCAGTTAGGTCTTGTCCCTCGGCCTGCTTTCAGTGTGTGTGTGTGTGTGGACTGATATAAAGGTGTGTGTTGAAGCACTCCTGTAGAGTTGCTCCCTCCTTTTATTCCCTTTATCGTCCCGGTCCAGGGTCCTCATTTATCGGTGATGCACACACTCTACAAACATTTTAACAAACATTGTGAGATTTCTCAAAAAGTAAAAACTATCTTAAACACTGCCAGATGTCCAAAAACTCACTACAATGCCTAGAGTTCCGAGTTTATTTCTATTTTCTCTTATTTCAGGAATGAATAGGATCCCTGTGGCTAATTTACTTTCTCCTGGCAGCTGCTGAGAAGTTCTCTACAGGGGGCATTTCACTGACGATTCTTAGAGAAACTCTTAATTAATATGTGGAGAATAATTCAGGACCTAAAACACGGACTTGTGGCACACCATGATGCAGTTTTTTCAGCTCTGATGTTTTATAATAGCGATTAACCCTAACAAACTGGTTACAGTATAAAACCAGTCCAGAACTTGTCTAATCCAACTGTCTATCGCTAGTGAGTGAAATCTCAATGTTGATAAGTGAGGTCCCTGGTCTTTAGACACCTGAATAGAGACGTTCTGAAGTTATAAACTCATCTGGAGCAGGTCTGCAACAGTGAGGAACATGTGTGTGTGTGCTCTGGTCATGCCCTGCTTGGCTGAGTCAGGATCGTGTGCGTGTGTTTGTGGACGTGTGCTCGTCTGTCTCACCCCCTCACCTGCCTGGTCCTGGTCCTGCTCTAGGTGTTCCTGTGTCCAGTCGTGTGTCCACTAAGATCCAGCAGCTTCTCAACACACTGAAACGACCCAAACGACCTCCACTCAGCGAGTTTTTCATGGATGACCAAGAGGAGATTGTAGAAGGTGTGTGGTTACACACACACACACACACACACACACACACAAATACAACACACAGGTGCTTGGTGTCATTTTTTTACAAAAGTTTGAATACTTGTCTCACAGTCCCTCGGCCGGACCCGAACACCCCGAGGCCGGAGGGCCGTCAGATCATCCCAGTGAAGGGAGAGCCACTGGGCGTGGTCAGTAACTGGCCCCCTGCCCTGCAGGCTGCACTGGCCCGATGGGGTGCTACTCAGGGCAAAAGCCCCGCCCTCACAACCCTGGATATTACAGGAAAACCACTCTACACTCTCACATATGGTAAAAGGAAATACATTTAATAAAGAATAAACCTGCAAATAGCAGAATTAAAGCTTCAGTCAGTGTTTTTTTTTCTTCAAATCAGAATACTGTGTAATGTTTGGTTAAGTTTCTCTGCACTTCCTGCAGTTTCAATAAAATACCTGCTTCCGTTTCTCATCTGAGTTCTGTAGATATAAAAGTAAGATGAAAATGAAATCTGCTTGTCCCGAGCTACTGATGTCTACACCTGTGCTAAAATGCTTGGTCACACAGCAAGTGTTTATTTGGTGTGTGTGTTTTCAAGGGAAACTGTGGAGTCGTGGTGTTAAACTGGCCTACACCCTTCTGAACAAACTGGGAACCAAGAACGAGCAGGTGCTCAAGCCTGGAGACCGGGTGAGCAAAACACAGTATCATTACAGTATCATCAGACAGACTGGAGAATCAATTTAGAAATGATGGATTTTAAATGTTACTTTTGATATATGTTAAAATATATATATATATATATATA
>JAFFST010051900.1:37091-47091 GCA_022414735.1 Noturus placidus
TCGTGGTGACGTCACCGCCACTTAGTGGCGAATGGCGGTTGTTGTTGTTGTTGTTGAGTGAGTGAGTGAGTGAGAGTGAATGTGGTAAACTGAGTGAGTGAGTAAAAGTGAGCAGGGTAAAGTGAGTGAGTGAAAGAGTGAGTGGGTGAGTGAGTGAATGAGGTAAAGAAAGTGTCCTGGTCTAAGAAACTGAGAGAGAAAGAGTCGCTACCAACACCAGAAAAGTTCAAAACCAAAGTATAGCTTTTAAATGCCTCAGTGAGTGAGCCCTGTGAGTCCTGTCTCATACCCCCTCTCTCTCTCTCTCTCTCTCTCTCTCTCTCTCTCTCTCTCTCTCTCTATCAGTTATTTACACCCAAGGCCATTGCAGCTGCTACAGAAATTTAGGGAGTGTGTGTCTAACAAAGAGAGTGAGGGAGAAATCTGTGAAAGAGAGAAGAAGGATGTGAGAGACTGGGAGACATAACTCCCTTCTCTCTGTTTGAAACTCAAGGCCATGTTTCTCCTCCTCCTCCTCCTCCCTCATTCCTCCTCACGCCTAGAGCAGGTCATGCAGTGAGAGCAAGACAGAGATAGGTAGAGAGAGAGAGAGAGAGAGAGAGAGAGAGAGTGTGTGTGTGTGTGTGTGTGTGTGTGTTAGAGCGGTTTACAATGTACACCTCAACATACACATGTCCAGAGTGAGATGAAATATGACCGTAGTTACAGCAGAAAGAGAAAGTCCTCTGAGAAAGTGATTATTAGTAGTTCTTCAGTTAGCATGGAAGAGCTGTGGGAATTTTACACCTGCGTAAACTAATTGTGATCCCCTGGGCTTCTGGCACCTTACGTACCCCCTTAACCTGATGTCCATAAGCTCACATACCACCGAAATTTATTCCTTTCTGGGAGAAATGGCTTTGCTCTTACTCGAAGATTGATCTTTCAGTTTATGAATATCCCAGCTTTATTGTTATTGTAAATGATGATATGCTATAATATTTTCGTTATTATACTATGTGATAGAACTATCCATCACAAACTTGACTAGGCTTAGCTCAGAGGTTAAGATAAGACTTGTTTGTCAGAGAAACTCTGCTTTACAAAGCTCAGCACTGACAAACAGTCAGTATATGCTTAGGGATGGAGGCACGCTTAGCACTAATCATTTTTCACGCTCTATCGCTCTGTCATCTCTGATTTCAGTTCAGGTTCTGTTTGACTCGGTGGTGATTTATGGATGGAAAACCTTGGTCATTTTGAATGAATTATTCTGCAACAGTATACCGGTCCGCTAATCTGATTGGTCGAGCAGTGTTCGAAGAATGCTTACATTTCCTAGCTGCACCGGGATGTTTCACTGTGTGTATTGTATCACTCTGCTCGTCTGTGTTCACCACATGAAATTTCACTTCCTAGTGCAAAACGGTTACTACAGCAGTGTTAGCGACAGGACCAGCAGACAGGGAAATTATATCTTTTTATACATGAATATGACACTTTTGACTTAAAATATGAAAGATGAAAAGGAAGAAGGGAAGCCAATTTTACCAGAAGCACCTTTAACAGGGATGCACAAATCAATATAAGCTTGCTAGACAGCTAGCAGATGTGCTATAAAGTCAGTGTGGCTTCTTCGGAATTGATTTCGGCTGACAGAGCAAAAATAAACAAAACATTTGGCCATATTGTTTTCCGAAAGGTCACTTACTCGATATTTATTACTTGTTTATAGAACTGTTTTATAAAAGCCATATTTCACATGCACGTTATACAGAATATCGGCACGGCTGTGACTCAGCGTAGCTAATCTCAGCCATATGATAGCCATGTGATATTGCTTAACTGTGCTCTAAATTTCCATAATACTATGGTTCTACATGACACCATATATATAACCATTACAGTTATACAACAATGCTGTTTTTACTTTGATAATAAACCATGGTATCAAATATAGCTCTCAAATAATTAGGCCGTTTAAAGTTGACACAGTGGCTCAGTCGGGCGGCTGTGGCTCAGTCGGTAGAGCGGGTTGTCCGCTAATCCACTAATCGTAGGGTTGGTGGTTCGAATCCCGGCCCGGGTGATCCCATGCCGAAGTGTCCTTGGGCAAGACACTGAACCCTAAGTTGCCCCCAATGGCAAGCTAGCACCTTGCATGGAAGCTCTGCTAGCATTGGTGTGTGAGTGTGTCTCATTTGTAAGTCGCTTGTAAATGTAAAATGATATTTCTGTAAAGCCGCTTTGAGACAATGTCCATTGTAAAGAATTGCTGCTTCACAGGGTCATGGTTCGATCCTGAGCTCGGGTTACTGTCTGTGACTTTCACATGTTCTCTACATGTTCGCCGGGGTTTCCTCTGGGTTCTCTGGTTTCCTCCAACCTCCCCGAAAGCGTGATAATAGGTGGATTAGCCAGACTAAAATGACACTATGTGTGAAAGTGTGTGTGCATGGTGCTCTGTGATGAGCTGACACCCCATCCAGGGTGTTTTCCCAGGACAAGCTCCAGATCCAATCCTGATTAGTATAAAGTGTCCCCCAAACTCCATAACTCTAGTAAGTCATAACAGCCTCCTCTATGAAAGTCCAGTTTTTCATCAGGATGGGTTTTAACATGTAATACGCATTGATCAAAGATCTACAAACATAAGCAATACGTGGTCACTTTATGTTCGTTTCATGTTATTAAGTTTTCAAATTTGCTTAGTTAGTGAGCCCAAAAACTCAAATATGGGCTTTGAAAATGTCATTTTCCTTATTATTATTTGTGTGGTTAGAGTGTTGCATACTAATTTGCAAAATAATAGTCTGCCAACAGTGTGGAATGAATCCACCATGCATCAGTGCATCTATAAGATTCTTATTTACACCACTAACAGATATGACAGTTCTTCGGGCTCTCATCTGCTTGATGTGCATTTTTTGTCTAGATTGCTGTTCCCACAGTCAAGCAGCGCTATCAGGGTCCGTCTCCAGCATTCCGCCCGGGAGCACTGACGTCAGCCGGGGGTGATAAGGGGGTCCTGGGGGGTGTTGGAGGGGTAACACTAACAGAGACAGGGCTCGATAAGGCCTCAGATTGATAAGGGGACAAGCTGCCGAGCCCTATTGTTCCAGCAGATCCTCCAACAGCTCTTCTTCTCCATCCTCTCTGTGTGTGTGTGTGTGTGTGTGTGTGTGTGTGTGTGTGTGTGTGTGTGATTCAGCACTGATGTGACTTATTTTCCTGTAAGATTGCAGTTACTGTATATGTGTATGCGTGTTATCATCGCTGCCTTGACATGCATGTCAGAAAACATATTGCGCAAACTATTTAGCGAGAACTTACATTGTCCAACTCAGCCTTCTTTATGTGTATATGTGTGTTTCCCGTCTCTGTGCTGACAGGTAGAGCAGGTAAATAGACAAAAATGTTGGTGATGTGACAGTATATGTTCACGTGCGTGTGTGTGTGTGTGTGTGTGTGTGAGAGAGAGAGAGAGAGAGAGAGAGAGAGAGAGAGAGAGTATCGGATGTCCTTATCCTCTGTGACAAACAGGAATATTCCCCCTGTTATCAGGTTGTATGTTGTATGACCTGGTGGATTGAGAGACTCCCTTCTCCTATTATTTCCTGCCATTGTGTGTGTGAGTACAAGTATTTAGCCCTTTGTGAGGACCAAAACGGAACAAATACTGTATCAGAGGTAAAGTTTTCCTTTTAAGATAGTAGGTTGTAGGTATGAATTAGGTATTCTACCTGCCAGAAATGGGCTTTCATAGACACACCAGAGCTGTTAGATGGCTAGAAATTCTCTGCAGCACCAAAAACTTATTAAGTGCCATTTATGAACCGTGTAGTTGCTTTCAAACTCCTGACTAATTCTTCAGAGGAGAAAAAGAGACCTAAAACATATGCAACAATTATCAATTATCAACATTCTGAGACGTTTATTCATAATATAATATATATATATATAACTAAATAATATGGAGGCCCGTTAATAATAAATTGAAACCTTGAGATAATAAGTCCAATTTTGAGATAGTAAGTTAGCATTTCGAGATAATAATTAAATATTATAGGATGAAAAATCGAACCAATGAAATCAGCCAACATTTTGGGATAATAATTCTGATCTTTAAGATAATACGATAATTTTATAAGATAATATTTTGAAATATGAATTTGAAATTAAAATTTTTAAATTTATACTTTGAAACTAATATTTTGAAATTAATATTTTGAAATACATTTGAGATGTTTGAGATAATAAGTCTTTAATTTAAGGAAAAAACTGAGACATTTTGAGATAGTAATATAATAAGTTGAGACATTTTGAGGTAATAATTCAGATTTTTTTTTTTTTTTTTTTTTTTTAGATGAGTCAGAATTTTTAGATAAGTCACACTTTTAACATCCATCCATCCATCCATCCATCTTCAACCGTTTACTCCTTTTCAGGGTCACGGGGAACCTGGAGCCTATCCCAGGGAGCATCGGGCATAAACTAGATTTTTAATTATTATGAGATAATAAGCCAAAGTTTTGGGATAATATTTCCGATTTTTGAGATAATAAAGTCTTTAAATAATAAGTCACATATTTTAGATAATAAGTCAATAATTTAGGATTTAAAGTCAAAACTGTAGCATAATAAGTCAGAATATCTGAGATAATTCAGATTTTTGAGATAATCATTCAGATTGTTTAGGTAAGTCACAAACCAGAATTTAAAAAAAATACGAAGAAGAAGTCCCAATTTTGAGATAATGAGACAAACTTTTGAGATAAGACAAAAAAGTTTGAGATGTTAAGGCTGAATTCTGAGATCATAAGTCAGAATTTTGATATACTGCTGCTGCCAGAACTAAAGAAATGGTGTTTCATAAAATAGGCATACAGTAGGTATGAATTTGTAAAGTTTTATGAATTGATAATACTTACAAAGACTGATCTTTTTGAATATAGAGAAACTGAGATGAAATATAGTGAAATATATACATTTCTGGGTTTGTTATTTATTAGCGCTGATATATGCAAAAATCTACCTGTACTGTCTCACCTTAATGTCCTTAATTGCTTATCATACTCACTCACTAAGGAGATAGATAGATTTTTAACGCTTTTTTTGTCCTGTCTTTTTTATTATTCCACAATGCACACTAATACTACTACTGTACACATTCCTAACCAAGGAGTGGCAACGGCAATGCTAATAATTGCACTCAATATCTCCATGTTCCACTTCTTGCTCTGTGGCTTTTTCTGCTCTTTTTTTTTACCCATTCATACTTTCCCTTTTTAATCTTGTTCTGGTGTGTTATTTCTGACTGGCCTTGCCACACCATATATACACATTACTTCTGTAGTTATACAATAGTCCATCCTACTGTGAACTTGGGATGAATTGCCTTGTCTTGACTTGAAAATGTAACACATAGTTCAGTCTATGGATGATCCACGCTCCACTTCTATGCATGCTATGCATCTGATTGAGGTATAATAGTAGATATATGTCACTATTCACTACCTCGGTAGTAAGACTAGTGGACTAGTGAGGCTGCTGTTATCAGTGGATTAGAGGGCCGCTGGCCTAGTGTTTGCTCGGACTTTGGTCTGTTCTTATCTCAGGGTGAGGTCCTGGGATCCCAGATACCCACCCACCCCCTCCGCCCTTCATCTCACCTCCATCCAATTCTATCTCCTGCTCGCTCACTCTTTCAATACCATTAGGGCTATAAATAAAACAAATTGTGTATGAAATGACCAAGAAACTTACAGCACATTAGAACCAGCACTCTGCTTGCGACCTCCTTACCACACCTTCGTGACACAATATGTGCCAATCGGACATACTAAGATCGACTGGAATACCGTATTCTCTCTCCTGCTAAGGCGCAGCATCTGTGCTCTAATATCAGCAAGCAAAAGAACAGGCATGTGTGTTTTGAGGCGTCTACACCAAACCTCGACCGAAGCTGGCAAACAAAACCTTTATTCCCAACCCCATTACTCTGAGACTCTATAACAACAACACAGAAGGTCCTAACCTGCCACAACACCACAGTTTAATATTTCTATATAAGCAAACAGTTATGCTTGAGGGTTGTGTAAAATATTGATTAAGTCCACAAGTATTTCCAAAAGTTAGATAACCTCCTCCAATAATGTTTCACCTGATGGTTTGATGAACAGGTCAGAGGCCTCTCAGATAGACCCATTACTTATGTGACAGATAGACAAGATTAAACTCAGTCAGTGTTGGTCAACGAAAGCCCAAGCATATCTCTGCATATAGAACTCTCACACAGGGCATCCACTTGGCCTGATTCAGGTATAATTGATTTCACAAGATAGTGGCATGTTCAGATAAGCTCTGAGAATGTGCTGGTGAGTGTTGTCCAAATAGTCCTGTCTCTGCCGTACACAAAGCCCATTGATCAGGCTGTTTCATTACACACACACACACACACACACACACACAAACACACACACACACACACACACACACACACACGCCTGCACAGATCAATGGAAGTGTAGTGTGCAAATCAACTTCAACAAGCAAAGAAATATGGGATGTCTGGGGTAAAAATGGGATAGATATTTATAGGGGTAAAATGACTGAGAGGGCCTTCTGTATTTTTATTTTTATTTGGAAGACCATCTGAAATGCTCTTCCTGGAGCCAGGGGTCTGGTTGAACTATGGCCCTCAGGAAGACCGGCTAGTAACCACCACCACCCCACTTCCCCATCCCTACAGCCATGCTGTCTCATGTTGGGACTAATAGAGATCTGTCCTACACATAGGATCCCATTCATCCCGTTTCCACAACATTTCATTCTTTCTTTACTCAGACAGCAGTCGAAATACTTTCCCCCTTAAACAAACGGCTTCATCCCTGAACTCTGTCACTCCTCCACCTCGCTTCCTCTATCTGCCCCTTCCATTCCTTCAACCGGCACCTCGTTCATACACACGCTGACAGCATTCTGGCCTTTAGGCATCACACAGGCGCTGCTGAGGAGTTTTTTAGACTTCTTTTTTCAGACAAACGTCTGTTGATGCTCACACACACACACACACACACACACACACACACACAAAATTTCCTTCATCCCTATAATTTCTCAATATAATATTACAAAACAATTGTGTGACTTTTAATGACCAAACCACTTGGACTAATATCCTAATAGACTGATAATAATTTGATCTTTGTTCTGCAGGATTTTGGGCAAAAGTCATTCTGAGACGCTGTTCTCATTAGTCAGCATGGACCCTTCAACACAACGGTCAACATTACAGTTTCTTCAGGATTATCAGCAGATAAAAGTTACACATTAATAATTTTACATTTCCATCAGGGTAACATTGTGCAAATGAATCTTTCACTAAGAGAAAATAGGTTAAGGGGCACAAGTAAATCACAAAACTTGAATAGAATTTAGGATGTGTGTCCTCTGTGTGTCCTCTGTGTGTCCTCTGTGTGTCCTCTGTGTGTGTGTGTGTGTGTGTGTGTGTGACACAGAACACTTGCTCTAATATACTAATATACTTTCCCCACCTTGCATTTTGACATTGAATGAGAGTGACCACAGGATTTTATTTCATATACTGACCAAATTATTTATCATTATTCATTATAATGATCATTTTTAAATGTCCTTTCATTCCAGAACAACTCCATGAAGCCTATAACCTTCATGAGGTCATTTCTGGATCAACAGAAATCTTTCTTTTTGAATGGACAAGACAGTGTTCCACTCAGGCTTATGCTCTTCTGGTTGTTGGTTTATCTGATTGGCATCACAGCGCATTGTCGCATCGCTGTGTCCTTGTGTGTCAGACAGCAGGGAGTAGGACACAGGGAGTCTGTGGCTTTTCGCAGATTGAGACGGAGACCAATAGAAGGAAATGAAGATATTGAGAGTCTTGCTTATTCTCCTCTGTTCAGCTTTTCTCTCACTGGAGTGGGCACAAGCCAAGACCCTGGTCCAAACATGGGCAAAACAATTCCAAACACAGACAGAAAATATGACCAGTTTTAGTTGGTGAAAATCAAGCTACTGCACCTACTTAAAGTACCAAAAACAGTACAAAGCCAAATAATATGAGATAATAGCTTACAGGTGTTTGTGTTCTTTTATTTCCTCCATGAATATATTTTAAGATATCAAGGGTTATTGGTGCTCAGGTAAGCAGAGAGATAATGAAATACTCTAAGGCTCAAAAGTGGTTCTCAAAGTGGAGGCACCTGACTTGTTTTCTATTATATGTAATATTAAGCTCTTATACTTATTATTTTGACTGGTCACTTGAAATTACATTGGTTTAATCCGAATCTCAAAACCAGGTAGGTCTATAAATAGTGCCAACTTCAACCCTAATGTGTTCTGTTGATAGAAAGTTCAGGAATTTAAAAAAAAAAAAAAAACATGTTATGGCTCCAATAAATAACCAGAATATTAGATATTTGGATTACTGTATATGAGCTTAATATTTGGTTAGTTGCATTATTTTAATAAAGTAAACATTGTGGAGGTCTGTGGAAATGATTTTATAACAGCACAAAAGTTTGAGAAGCCCTTAGGGTTAAGGATGCAGGCTATTAGCTATAAATCTGTCCACAACAACAACATCTAGACTTCCGACACACTCAGAACTGGACAATAGCAGGGTCGCGAGATGGCCTTCAGAATCAAGTACAACCATCCATCATTCCTGATTTTACAAATCACTTTAGTGAAGTGACTGTATATTCAACATAATAATAATAATAATAATAATAATAATAATAATAATAATAATAATAATAATAATAATAATAATAATAATAGTAATAATAACAATAATAATAATTTTCTGTTTTAATTTTTTATTATTGTTGTTGTTGTTGTCATTTTTGCTGTCATCATCGTCCTTCTTTTTCTTCTCGTTTTTTATTCATATTATTATTATTATTATTATTATTATTATTATTATTATTATTATTATTACATTGTTGTTGTTGTGGTCATCATCATCATCATCATTGCTGTTGTTCTTCTTCTACTACTTCTTCTTATTATTTATTATTTATTACTATTAGTAGTCGTAGTATTCTTGTTGCGCTTATCATCATCATCATCATCATCACTGTTGGTGTTATTCTTATTATTCTTATTATTCTTATTATTCTTATTATTGGTGTTGTTGCTGTTGCTGTTCTTCTTATTCTCACTCATTGTTTTTCCTATTATTATTATTATTATTATTATTATTAGTAGTAGTAGTAGTAGTAGTAGTAGTAGGATGAGGATGTTTGTTAATAGTGAGCAAAATATATTCATGATTATTGTGTATTATTAGATAGTTTATAACATTTTTATCAGCATTATGTAATCATAAAACCATTTTTCTGTATTTTGGAATTAAATCGTTTGACTAATTTTCTATATTTTTGTTCACTTTGTTACTCTAGGGTTTTCGATTCAGGCTCCTTATATCCCCTATATCAACTCGTTAAAAAAAATAAATAAATAAAAAATATATATATATATATATATATATATATATATATATATATAATATATATATATATAATTTGAAACAATAAACGAAAGTGTACATGTATTATTAATATAGTGATTAATTAACTGAATCGATAATAATAATAATAATAGTAATAATAATAAAAATAATAATAATAAAAATCGTCCCGATAATAATATTGTTATTGTTATTCTTATTGTTGTCTTGTCTTGTCTTCTCTTTAAATATTTTGAAACATAGCCTGAAGTCCTTTGTATTATACAGTCTTATTATAGCACCATGTTGTAGCCTAGTTTAAGAAAATGTATTGTTTCATTCTGTGATTTTCTGAATGTCAGCTCTCAGAAGAAAGCACGATGTTCCTGCCCAATTCCTCACGATATTCTGGAGGAAAAAGCTAACCAAATCTAATCTTACGCACAAAAAAACCAGGCTGAAAAGTTTCAGAACCATGATGACTACAGAGAGATTGCAGAAGCAAATGAACATTAAGCAGAA
>JAFFST010051900.1:55890-69104 GCA_022414735.1 Noturus placidus
AGATGAAGAGGGGTGTGACATGGGTTCTCTTTGGCTGGTTGAAGACCAGGCGTGCTGCAGCATTCTGAATCATCTGCAGGGGTCTGATGAAGCTGGCTGGGAGGCCCGAAAGTAGAGAGTTGAGAGCAGCTAGTAAAAAATAGATGTATGTGCAGCTAGCTAACCAATATAAGAAACAATTTTACAGCACACATTAGGATTTTTAACACTTTAACGCTACAAACTACAGAAGTTATTTTATGGAAAGATAAATTTGCATACACTCAAGTCTAAGCTAACAGTGCTAGGATACTGTTAGAAAAGTGTAATAAAAAAACTACAGCAATTACCAAACTCGTTTCCATGTCTTTTTAAAAGGTTATAGTACTCCAAGTACCATACATTATCATAATATTAAATATTACAAGGTCGGTGTGGAACAGCTCAGTTAAACAGCGCAACCATGTCAGGATATGTCGCTCCAAAACCCTCCTGATTTGATCACGTGAATTTAGTTCAATTCCATTCAATTCAATTTTATTTGTATAGCGCTTTTTACAATAGACATTGTCTCAAAGCAGCTTTACAGAAGTATCAATACGGTATACAGATATTAAAGGTGCGAATTTATCCCAACTGAGCAAGCCACTGAGTGGCGACAGTGGCAAGGAAAAACTCTCTAAGATGTTTAAGAGGAAGAAACCTTGAGAGGAACCAGACTCAGAAGGGAACCCATCCTCATCTGGGTCACAACAGATAGTGTGAAAAAGTTCATTATGGATTTCTATAAAGTCTGTATTTTTGTAGAAGCAGCCGAAGTCCCAGTAGTCTGGAATTGGAGTAGATGAAAGCTCCAACCAGAGGTAGGACATCCGAAACGGATCAGGCAGGTCCGGAGAGCAGAGAGGATCAGGATCTCTAGTATCTCCATAAAATCGTGAATCATTTGAATGTATTCTTTCTTTTTCTCCTTCACTGCCTTTTAGATCTGTTCGATGATTTCGCAGAAGGCCGAGAGTGTGTGAACTGCGGGGCCATGTCCACTCCTTTGTGGCGACGAGACGGGACTGGTCATTACCTGTGTAATGCGTGTGGACTCTACCACAAGATGAATGGCATCAACAGGCCACTGATCAAACCCCAGAGACGACTCGTGAGTCAAAATTCAGTTTGCAACATCATGTATTAGTTTTTGGATGTAAAGAGCATAACTGTGAAAGTAGTGTCATATTAGCATTATATTCTTCCCTACACGACCTACTGGATGAGAAGCTGGAAAGAAATGTCATATTTAATAAAGAGTCTGTAGTACAATTAAGGCTATAGTAACATACGGTAAATGTAGTACTGTATATTATGCAAACAAAAGTGGTGACATAGCGGTTATTTTGGAATAAGACTTGGCCATGAATCGATATATTAAGGCTACAAGTTAATATTATGAGGCCACTAACTAAGTGGCCATATATTGTTATGTTCTTACCATGAGATACCACAGTCATAGGTATGAATTGTAAAACCTGAGCCCACGACTTGATATGATGAGGGAAAGTCATACTTATTATTTGGTCCTTAGTTAATTCTTTGGGAGGAACAGGCAAAAAAATAAAAGCTTTTCGCTTGGAGAATTTGGTTAAGGTGAAATTAAGGTGTATGCACTTTGGAATACCAGTATGCCTTTATACATCATTTCAAGATTGAAGTGTTATTATTGTCAGTCTTCTCCATGCTTAGCTTCCTGTGGATCCATTGGTCTAATTCAATTGATTTCTCTGTATCACAGACATTTTTAAAATACAATTATTTTTTCAGTAGTTAAGTAACGTAACTTTTTTTTTATTTGATTCTGTATGGATTTATGAAAATAATATGAAACATATGTAATTGAATCACATGTACATGAATCATAAATAAATGAATCATATGTAAACATTCCTGGGTGGGGTGGGAGGGGCTGTTATTGGGGTAAAAAATATTGATTCTGTATTGATATATTTTGTTGTACTCTGAAAAGTGTATGAGAATCAATAAAAATATCAATCAAATTATAACGTAGAAAAGAAATTATAATGAATAGGAAGGTCTGGGTTTGGTTTTGTTTGTCTATTATCCCATGTTTCCTCCAAGCTTGCGATTGGCTAGAGTCCCTGATTGACAGGGTAGAGAGTAAAGCAATCTCTCCCACCCAGACAGCGTGGCCCCTAAAGAAAGGGTGAATGCTTTTGTCTTGCGTTACTCGGGAGCAGAGTTGGGTATATTACTGTAATCTAATTACTTTTTCTGATAACGCAGTAATGTAACGCATTACATTTTAAATTTATGTAATTTGATTAGTTACTGATGTCAATAAAATTATGTTACTTGCGTTACAAATCTATAGTTAAGAAAACAACATTAAGTCAAATGCATTTTTTAAATAAATCACGTTCAGAGGTGTAACCTGACCTGAGTATTCAGGACTGTAGCACCAAAGAGTTTTTCTTTAGCCCTGAATAATTCTCCACTTGGAGCGGTTTGTTAGTAAAAGAAGACAGCAGTGTTGTAATTTTATATCGAGACCAATCAGACAGGGTTTACAGGAAAATACATTAAAATATTCGTGTTTTATTGGCTAACAGTCTCGCAATTCTGCCAAACGTTAGCTCACCGTCAGTGTGAGGTGAAATGGATGTACGCCGATTTCGTTTTTAACCAGTAAAGCAGTTGAAACTGAACCAGTATCATCCGCTGATGCTGAGCAAGAAAATGAGGAGTGTAAATGTCTATATGAGTTCCAGTTTACATGAACATGAAATGAGCAGAGCAGAAGGAAAGATAATGTACTCTGCATGGCACTGTAGCAGCTAAACCCATACAGTGATAGCTTAGTTGTGCCTCCCCTTGGCTAGCGACACCAAACTAGCCTAGTCAGAAAAGTTATATATTTTATCAGATGTAGACCTGCAAACAGTGACAACACCTGAGGCACGTTTTATGAAAAAAATTACATTTTCTGATCAAGTCATGCATTGACGTGTGCTAAAATGACTGAAAGAACTATGAGCTTCACTTTGTCGTGTATTTTGAAAGTAGCGTGAAAGTAAAGTAATTAGTAATCTGATTACTTCTTACATGCAGTAATCAGTAATGTAATCAGATTACAATTTTAAAGCACTGCTCAGGAGTGACAGGAAGATCTGTTTCTTGGACTTCACATGGAAAGAGATGCATTTATGTACCATAATAACAGAAGATAACACCAGAAGATAACAACTGTCTCTTTCTCTTTTTCTTACACACTCTCATTCAGTCTGCTTCCAGGAGAGTGGGCCTTTCCTGTACTAACTGCCACACCACAACCACCACTCTGTGGAGACGAAATGCAGAAGGAGAGCCTGTGTGTAATGCCTGTGGCCTCTACATGAAGCTACATGGGGTGAGAGCCACAGCAACAATATTTTCAATATGTGCGATGACAGACTTCTAAATCCTTATGATTAAACTACTGCCAGCTTAAATAGACACCAGACCAAGATGGATGGCCTTGTGTAATAATGTCACTTATGACATTATTAAATATTATATAAAAGCATAAAATAATGTTTTCAAACTCTATATATTATGTGTATGTTTCAAGAGTTTGGAATAATACAGTTTTCTGTATATTATAAAAATATAAGACACTGAGAAGGCCTAAGCTTTTGATTCACAATAAGGTCAGAGCAGATATGGCTTTACGTACAAAGTCTTGCTATGTAGGTTTACCACCATTGAATCGCAAATTTATACATTTTCTCCAACACAGGTTCCTCGTCCTCTTGCCATGAAAAAGGAAGGCATTCAGACACGCAAGCGCAAACCCAAAAACCTCAACAAGTCCAAGTCTGGTATGAAAGTGCCTTCTTACACTGTGGTTCTCAAAGCAGGTGGTGGGGAAAACCCCAGGGGGTCATTGAAGCGTAGCCAGGGGTTCTACAATGGGGTCCAAAAGTCTGAGACAACACTGAATATCACGGGTATTTTACTTAAAAGTGGAAATAAGCAGAACATTTTATAATTCTGAAAACTCTATTTAAAAAAATATATATTAAAAAATTACTATTAATAATAATAATAATTAATAATAATAATAATAATAATAATAATAATAATAATAATAATAATAATAATAATAATAATAATAATAATAAATAAAAGAAATATGCAACATGTTGACTATTCAATATTAAAGATGCTGCACAATTTCTAGGTCATGGTTTAAATGTAAGCAAATGTGTGATATCGACCATGTTAACTGCTTTGTACAAAAGGTCAGCTTTTCAGCAGGTCTTATCTCTTCCATTGTAGCACATGTTCAGACGACACTGCAATGGATTTTACATTTTAGATGTGATGGTATTTCGCAGACACCCTTATCCAGAGCAGCTTACATTTATTTAATTTATACATTTGAGCGTTAAAGATGTTGCCCAAGGGCCCAACAGTGGCAGCTTGGTATTGCTGGGGTTTAAACTCACAACCTTTCAAGCAGTAGCCCAACATCTTAACTACTGAGCTATCACTGCCCAAATCCTGCACAAATCCTGCCCAAGTCCAAACGGATTTGATCTAAAAAGGATCATAAGGTTTTGCACAAACTTGTGGAGCCTGTTCCAGCTCGAGTGCACACTGTCATTAAAGCAAAATGGGGACTCAATGGGTGTAAAGTTTGAGAACAAAAAGCTCTAATAAACAGCAATTTGTATAATGGTCCTCATTTCTCAATCTTTTAGTAAAGTCGTGTATAAGTGTTTTCCTAGGCTGAACCAAACAAAAAATTCCTGCCGGATGAAATGAAAGTTTCTGTAATGCTCATTTTCCTCGTACTCGTGTGCACTCTGATAAATACCAATCACCTTTAAAGTCCAATACAGATACGAACAAATTTATATACAAATAAATTTATTTATATCCAGCTTTATAAATGAGGCCTATAAATTGACTAGTGGCATTATGTTCATAAAATAAATCTGTACTGAGGGGGTTTGTGGATTTATTATTTATTTATTTTTTTTTTACACAGGGTCCCTCTCTGCAAAAAGTTTGAATAGACACTTTTTTAGACCTGTTCTAATAGACACATGTGGATGAAAAAGTGAAAAAATACAGATAAATGATCAATAAAATGAACAAATATTAAAGAACGCTTACATGATGATTGATAGGAAACCCTGGGAATGAAGGCCACAATCCTTCTAATGCAGCCAACATGGGTGGCAACGCAGTAGAACCCCGTCCAATCAAGACTGAGCCAGACACACCCACACTCTATTCCCATCATAACATACATACACAGGTGAGTACAGAAGATTGCATAATCATACATGTGCATGCTTGAGGTTGATGAGTACTAATAATAACTACTTTCAATCTAGATCTCATACATGGGAGGCCTAAGTGGGGCTTCATCACTGAAGCTCTCTCCCGGAGCCCATACTGTAGCACCGAGCTCCAAAAATGAGCCTTGGAACAGCCTGATCCTCACATGAACCTGTTGGCTTTCAGTCAAATGTTGCAGTTTCTATCAGGACTCATAGCAAACCAGTCATGGCAAACGGGACTGAATGGGGCAACCCCAACCCCAACCCCCCCCAAAAAAAAAAAAAAAAAAACCAATCATATAAAATACATCAAACACAACCATGACAGTGGAAGATATTGTAAGAAAAGCTGAACTGAGAAAGGACAGAAACCAATCAAGCTTCACAAGAGTAACATGCGTGATACCTAAGACCAACGTTCAGGAACGTATCCTGGTCATATACTCACAGACTGCTGGAATTACTCCACTGATAAAGTGTCTTCAGTATTTATAACGAAAGTTACTTAACAATGACTAAAAAATACAACTAAAAAATAAAGGCCCCATGTGCCTTTACTTCTTTCATTCATTGCTCTCAGTGTTCTATTACTGAAAACATGTATGTGTTTACTACTAGCTGTGTTAACTTTCATGATATATAAAAAAGTACACTCCCTTTCCAAGAATCACCTCTTCAAATAAAGAAAAACGTCTGATTCGAGAGAGAATTCTCCTTGAGAGGATCTATTCAGTAAAGCACTCCTCGTATGGTCAAAACCTATCATGTTTGAGTTACAGTTTAACTTGAGAGCATTAAAAACACCCATAATAAGCAGCATCAACATATTAATACTGCACATAATTGTGAATATGTCAAGTAGTTATTTCATAGAAAATAATACACACATAATACACCTACATAAACAATATGAAAGTAAGAGGCCTGTCATTTCCTCATATTGCAATTAAGTTTTTTTTTAAAGGGCACAGAAAACTGAAACAGGATTTCAGTGTCACAATTCATGACGAGCCAAAATCTCTTTCAATAATCAACGAAAAATAATATTCAATGATGCACTGCAAATTCTTCACTTTAATTAGATTTATATTCCCCCTCGTAATTTTAAGAAGAACACCTAATATTTATTGACTTGAAGCAAACAGGGTTGAGTCTTTCTTCATGTTCATAGGTAGCCTATAGCACTGGGTCCGAATTCTAAGCATAAGTCGCAGTAGATCTAGATGAGGATCCACGTTATATTTTAAAGTGTTTAAACTTTTGTTCATTCGACTGTGAGGAAAAACTCGCATTGTTTTTTTTCAATGTATAAAAATGTATGTATGCTGTATGTATTGACACCTTGCTCCATTATTATTATTATTATTATTATTATTATTATTATTATGAGGGATAGGCTCCAGGTTCCCCGTGACCCTGAAAAGGAGTAAGCGGTTGAAGATGGATGGATGGATGGATGGATGGATGGATGGGTGATTAACCTCAATGTGTTGTACAAGGACACTACATTGGACAAAGGACAAATATTACAAGCTGTAACAGTGCATTGAACGTTATATCTTGTTGTTGTTGTTGTTTTTTTGTTTGTTTGTTTGTTTTTCTCATCTTTCAGAGGAACTCGATTAAATAAATAAGAATCAAACAAGACTCTTTTTTTTTTTTTGCTATTTATTTATAGATTTATTGTCTCTATGGACATGACTGACGATTTGAGAAATGCATTATGCAGGAAAGAAATTATGTAATGATGTATTTAAAACCTTTTCTAAAACAAAATAAATTACTGCAATGATCACTAATCAAGCCAAGCACGTACATACCGACAGATAACCTAACCCCATACTGTAGAAACACTGTTTTGATGATAATATTTAAGGCTGAACATGACCTAGCTCCAAACCAATCAGAGCTTTCCTTGGCAATAAAGCCAGCACACGCTAGGTGAGGCGAGGCATCGCACTACCCTTCTGAACGCCTATTGGCTGCTCGACTCTTAGCCTATGACATGAAACCAATCACAAACGTCAGTTGATCTGACGTTACATGCACACACAGGTAGGAGGGAACCTTGCTGTGTATCCTACCAGAGTAGAAAAAGTCCATCTGCGTATAATGTATATAAACCGGAACACACTCTCCCCGCATGTTCAATTAAATAATAATAATTAAAAATATAAACAAACATGGATATCCTGAAGTCATTAGGACATCCAGAGGAAATATACAACCTGTTCAAATTCAAGATGGGAGGCTGTAGGACTGTGATGCCCAAACTGGATTATGTGAGTAATATTATTATTATTATTATTATTATTATTATTATTATTATTATTATTATTATTATTATTGTTGTTGATGTTGTATCTTTGCTATTAAGCATAAAATGTTATGTCTATGCATGTATTACAGAACATGTTGTCATGTGGAGTAACATAATAGAAATAATGACATACTCAAAAATATTAAGGGAGGATGTGTATTTTTCCCAAAATCCCTAGCAGTTTGTGGCTAATTTATTTATTTATTTATTTTTTTGTCTTTTTTGCCAGAGTGATGGGATTACTGTGTTTTGGGGGATTTGTGGGATTACTGTGCACATGCTTGACAGCTCTTATAAAACAGCTGTGTTTGAAAAATAATAACAATTCCTGCGCTCGCTGTCAAAAGTCAAACACTGCATGTAGTTACAAAACCAGAAAGGAACATATCAGGAAACTGCACTATATAGTGCAGTATAGGGCGGTATATATACTATATACTATATATAGTATAGTATATAGTATATATACTATATATATATATACTATACGGTGTATATACTATATACAGTATAGTATATGGGGCGGCTGTGGCTCAGTCGGTAGAGCGGGTTGTCCACTAATCCACCAACCGTGGGGTTGGCGGTTTGAATCCCGGCCCGGGTGATCCCATGCCGAAGTGTCCTTGGGCAAGACACTGAACCCTAAGTTGCCCCGATGGCAAGCTAGCACCTTGCATGCAGCTCTGCTACCATTGGTGTGTGAATGTGGTCTCATTAGTAAGTCGCTTGTAAATGTAAAAAAAATGATATTTCCGTAAAGCTGCTTTGAGACAATGTACCATTGTAAAAAGCGCTATACAAATTGATAAATTATTCATTATTATAGTGTCCGAAGATTTGTTTACACCTGACCATGTGCGTGTTGAACATCCCATTCCAGATGTAGTCCTTCCTTTGCTGTTATAATAACCTCCACTCTTCTGAGAAGGCCTTTCATTCCACTAGATTTTGGAGCGTGGCTGTACAGATTTAAGCTCAGTCAGCCATAAGAGCATTAGTTATGTTAGGAGAGGATGCCTGGTGATCAGTGGAGTTGAGGTCAGGGCTCTGTACAGAGCACACGAGTTGTTCCACTCCACCCTTGGTGAACCATGTCTTTATGGAGCTCGCTTTGTGCACAGGTGCACTTGTCATGCTGTCTTAGTTCCATTGAAGGGAAATTGTAATGCTACAGCATACAAAACAAGAGTCATAAAAAAATGTATATATTTTTGAATTGGTAAGTTGCATTTTTTTTAATGCAAATGATTTTTAGTCTTCAATCAAAAGATGATCTCTTTGATTTCCAGGAATACTGAAATGTTGGTTTGTCTCAGGCATATATAGTGCCCTCCACTAATATTGGCACCCTTGGTAAATATTAGCAAGGAAGGCTGTGAAAATCTTTTTTGTTTAAAAAAGAATACATTTTTATTTATTTTGATCGGTTGTTAAAATAATTCATAAAAAAAATACTCTGCTCTTATGGATATGAAACAATTGCAAACAAGAGACTTTTATGAGGTTTAATGTGGCTCTGACCCTGACCCTGTGTGTGTGAAGTTTGCATGTTCTCCCTGTGCTTTTGCGGGTTTCCTCCAGGTACTCCGGTTTCCTCCCCAGTCCAAGGACATGTTGGCTGTGTAGGCTAGTTTTGTATAGCAGCGGTTATGAGAATTTATTATTGTCAGTATCCACAAAATAGCAGATTGGCATTGGAGTCTGTGAATGTGTGTGATTGTGCCCTGCAATGGATTGGCACCTGTCCAGGGTGTCTCCTGACTTGTGCCCCATGCCTCCTGAGATAGTTGTTTATACGGCTTCAAGGAGTTGTCTATTAACACGTATAGCATGACAAATAATTAACTGCCCTTAAAGCATTCGTAAAAAAAAAATGAAATAAAAACACCCAAAATTGTATACGGTACCACAATGAAGACGAACTGTATGTTGATACGTGAAGTTCTGGAGGTACGTCAGATTTAGATTAAGGTCAATAATTAGATTCCTGCTGTCCATGTAAACGTAGTCTGTAATACATGTCCATAATGACTAAAATAGGAGTTCTCCACCTGTCTTAATTAGATTACGACCTTAATTAGATTAAGGTAAGTACAAATTGCTGTGTTACATGATAGTTTCTTAATCAAAGTATGGTCTTAATCGGATTAAGATTGGATTATTGTTGTCCATGTAAACGCAGCTACAGAAGTTTCAGCAGAAGGATTTGTTCATATGGAGTCGACTCCTAACGCCAGCCTAAAGAGCCTCTCTCTAAAGAGTCGACTCTTTCGTTAACGACCCATCACTTGATTACGACACCCCCTCCCGCTCCCGCCCCCCGCCCCGCCCCCAGAACGCTAACTGACAAACTGACGTTTTTTTGTTTTTTGTCCTGCTTATAAACTTTTTTTTTTTTTTTTTAAACGTCAAAGGCACAATGTTAGGCCTGTCGGGAAACGACTGGCTATTAATCTAATGAAATATGTCTTGTAATTAGTTTCCTGGTGGTCAGAAAACAACAAATCGACGTCGTGCTTATTTAAAAAGTGGGCGGGGTGAAGTAGCTTAGCTGCTCATGCTGTACAGTGTGGCGTCTCGCGCTCAGCTCGGGTTACAGCTGTTGATATATCACGTCGTGTGAACTTCAGTCAACCTGCCATGACTTCGTCAGAAACCTGACTTGTGTGCACATGGCGGGGGTTTGCTGCAAGAGCACGGCGCCGCTCTCTGTGTTTAAGCGCACTTTCTCGGTGCGGAACTCGGCCTCGGGCCCGCGGGCTGCCCCCGTGGTGTGCGGGAGAAGAGGCGCTGTGCTCGCGCGCGCGCTGCACCTCCACACTGTCAGCCCTCATCGACATCCAACGCATCTGTTTTGTTCCTCTTTTGTCCAGGAGTCCATGAGCGAGAGCCTGCGGGCCTGCTATGTGTATCTGAACCAGACCAGCAGGAGTTTCGCGGCTGTGATCCAAGCCCTGGACGGAGAACTGCGGTAAGAACCTACAGCAGCTTCTACAGGAGAGCCGTGCTTTCCCGAGAGGCGTGTCCGCACACAAGTAAACACATCTCAACAAGTAATGTCTCTGTCATAGGTTTACAAATGTAAGATGACGCCACAATATTTAATAGTATGATTTGCATGCGTTCATGTATTCTTTTTCTTTGCATTTGTTTACATATTTCCATGCTGTGTCACTTCCTGTTATTCAAATGACTTTTAATCATCTCAATTATGATTTGTTGCTTTTTATTATTATTCAAAAAGCGGAAAAGTTTTAAATTTCTCTCTTTCTCTCTCTCTCTCTCTCTCCCACTCTCTCTCCTCTCTCTCCCTCTCTCTCTCTCTCCCACACTCTCTCTCTCTCTCCCACTCTCTCTCTCTCTCTTCCACTCTCTCTCTCTCTCCCCCACTCTCTCTCTCTCTCTCTCTCTCTCTCTCTCTCTCCCTCTCTCTCTCTCTCTCTCCCACTCTCTCTCTCTCCCACTCTCTCTCTCTCTCTTCCACTCTCTCTCTCTCTCTCTCACACTCTCTCTCTCTCTCTTCCACTCTCTCTCTCTCTCCCTCTCTCTCTCTTCCACTCTCTCTCTCTCTCTCTCCCACTCTCTCTCTCTCCCACTCTCTCACTCTCTTTCTCTCTCCCTCCCACTCTCTCTTTCTCTCTCCCACACTCTCTCTCCCACACTCTCCCACTCTCTCTCCCACTCTCTCCCACTCTCTCTCACTCTCTCTCCACTCTCTCTCTTTCTCTCCACTCTCTCTCTCTCTCTCCACTCTCTCTCTCTCTCTCACTCTCTCTCACTCTCTCTCACTCTCTCTCACTCTCTCTCACTCTCTCTCCTCTCTCTCTCACTCTCTCTCTCACTCTCTCTCTCTCCCACTCTCTCTTTCTCTCTCCCACACTCTCTCTCCACTCTCTCTCTCACTCTCTCTCCACTCTCTCTCCTCTCACTCTCTCTCTCTTTCTCTGTCCCACTCTCTCTCCCACTCTCTCTCCCTCTCTCTCTCTCTCTCTTTCTCTCTCCCACTCTCTCTTTCTCTCTCCCACTCTCTCTTTCTCTCTCACTCTCTCTCACTCTCCCTCACTCTCTCTCACTCTCTCTCTCTCTCTTTCACTCTCTCTCTCTCTCTCTCCCACCCTCTCTCTCTCCCCCTCTCTCCCTCTCACTCCCACTCTCTCTCTCCCTCCCACTCTCTCTCTCTCTCCCTCTCCTCTCTCGCTCTCTCTCTCTCTCCCTCTCTCTCTCTCACTCTCTCTCTCCCCACTCTCTCTCTCTCTCTCTCTCTCTCTCTCTCTCTCTCTCTCTCTCTCTCTTCCACTCTCTCTCTCTCCCACACTCTCTCTCTCTCCCACTCTCTCTCTCTCTCCCACTCTCTCTCTCTCTCTCCCACTCTCTCTCTCTCCCACTCTCGCTCTCTCCCACTCTCGCTCTCTCCCACTCTCGCTCTCTCCCACTCTCGCTCTCTCCCACTCTCGCTCTCTCCCACTCTCTCTCTCTCTCTCTCCCACTCTCTCTCCCCTCACTTTATCTCATTGTTAGCCATGCAGTGTGTATATTCTATCTAGTTCTTCGAGCCTTGGACACAGTTGAGGATGATATGACCATTCCTCTGGAGAGAAAAGTCCCGCTCCTGCATCATTTCCACACTTTCCTCTACCAACCAGATTGGTGTTTCACAGAGAGCAAGGAGAAGGACAGACAAGTTCTAGAAGATTTTCCTTCGGTAATACACACAAAGGCCTCGCTTCCCAAGAAACCGTGCATACAGCGTTCTTGTAAAAACGTCCACCATTAGAGAGGGTGTTTAAATAAAAACTCTACTCACAGTCTAGACTCTTATCTGTCGTCTAATGGTTTGGCAGCAGAGTGTAGAAACAACTGTTTAACATTATCCCTTTAAATCATGATGAGGTTTTTTTTTTTTTTTTTGCCTTATGTTGAATGATCATTTGTTCACTTTGCAGATTTCAGTTGAGTTCCGGAACTTGGCGCAGGAATATCAGGATGTGATTTCGGACATTTGCCACCGAATGGGGGTCGGGATGGCTGAATTTCTCGAGAAGAAAGTTGGATCGATGCAGGAGTGGGATAAGGTGGGACAAACTTTAGGCTTATTTACACATACAGTTCATTTATAAACATGGGTGGTAAACGTACTGATAAATTAAACTGAAGTGAAAGTATAGATAATGTGCCAGAAGTTTACTCAATTAAAAGAGGAAGTATATAGCCAAAAATGTGCTGTACGTGAAGGCAAAAGAGAAAGTTTGTTCTTTTAAAAGTTTTAAGAAGAAAAAAGTAATCACTACAAAAAGTTTGCTAATTAATTAGATAGATAGATAGATAGATACTTTATTGATCCCCCAGGGGGAAATTCTGGAAATTAATTAATAATTAATTAAGTTAATTATGTAAATAAGTGACCTCGTGGCGCACCGGTAGCGTGTCTGACTCCAGATCAGAAGGTTGGGTGTTCAAATCACGTTGGGGTCATTAAAGGTGTTCTTTAGGGGCGGCTGCTCAGTCAGTAGAGCGGGTTGTCCACTAATCGTAGGGTTGGTGGTTCAAATCCCGGCCCGGGTGATCCCATGCCGAAG
>JAFFST010051900.1:69204-82338 GCA_022414735.1 Noturus placidus
CAAGACACTGAACCCTAAGTTGCCCCCGATGGCAAGCTAGCACCTTGCATGCAGCTCTGCTACCATTGGTGTGTGAGTGTGCTCTTATTTGTAAGTCGCTTTGGATAAAAGCGTCTGCTAAATAAATAAATGTAAATATATAAGTAATATTTACCATTCGCTAGAAATGGACTTGGTGCTGGAATCGATGCTTGTCTAACTTGGCATTAGAGAAGAAAACGGACCGACTTAAATATAGCCAGTTACTATACCTCAGCATGCTTTATTCAGATCCGATAGAGCTCATGTCTTCTAAGGAAGCAAAGGAGAAAGCTCATTTTATACAAGTCAGGATTCTAAACTGGGCCTGTTTGATTGATGTATAGCACAGTTATTGGCTGGGTGAGAGAAGAGAACTTTTGCGATTTGTAATTAGTTCTTTGAAGGTCTAAATAAAACTATAAAATTACATCGGTGTACTACTGTTTAATGTCAATAATACTCAAGTAAAGTATAAATACGCCAAAATAATATTTTGGGGCGGCTGTGGCTCAGTCGGTAGAGCGGGTTGTCCACTAATCCACTAACCGTGGGGTTGGCGGTTTGAATCCCGGCCCGGGTGATCCCATGCTGAAGTGTCCTTGGGCAAGACACTGAACCCTAAGTTGCCCCCAATGGCAAGCTAGCACCTTGCATGGCAGCTCTGCTACCATTGGTGTGTGAATGTGGTCATTAGTAAGTCGCTTGTAAAATGTAAAATGATATTTCTGTAAAGCTGCTTTGAGACAATGTACCATTGTAAAAAGCGCTATACAAATTGATTTATTATTATTATTATTATTTAAGTATAGTAACGAAGTACAACTACCTGGGGCTGCATAATTAATTGGATATCGATTACGACTTTGACTGCCCACGATTAACTGAACATGATCGACTGCGATATTAACGTTTTAAAGTTCATCCTCCGCTAATAGAAAACTCTGTTGCAGATCAAATCAAGCGCTTCCTACACTTACAGCCAATCACATAGGGCGACGCAGAGGTGACGTCACTTTGTAGTGCCAAAACCCGGAAATGGTGTTCGCATTTTAGCGCTCGTGCTGCGAGTTTCGCTGCGAGGGGAAAATCATGACATTAACATGATACTAAATGGCACTACAGGCGACATTAAACATCATCAGGCCGAACGGGAATAAATGTGCAGATAAACTCCGAGCTCTACAGTGCGAGCATTTCACTCGCATTTGCGACTGAAACATATTTTGTGTGACTGTGAATAAATATTTATTCACACCGGTGCAAGTGACCTGTTCAGAGTTGTATAATAAAATCGGAATAAAAACTACAGGAAGTTCAAAATGCATCTACACCGCGCAACAGTTTCTTTCACACTGCGTTTCATCACATCAGTTAACCAAACAAGTGTGGAAATACTGCTGAGAAGCCATTATGATGAAGAGAGTATCTCTGTACATCATCTGCTTCTCTCAACTTCCCAATCTCACAAACCGCCAAATGTTCTGAACTTTCACCTGCTCGTGTAGACACAGCAGCGTCGGGCGGAGTAAATTAATAATAATGCTTACGCTACAAGGTGGGTTTAATTCAAATTTCATTATTAAATAATTCCTCACCAATCATAATCCAGATTAGCAACTGTTCAGAAGAAGTATACTGCTGCTCTCCTCCATGCTCTTCACTAACTCAAGTACATAGTGTATTCCCGTCATTTAAACTCAGGGTTGCCAGATATCACTAGAAAGTCCAGCTCCAGTTTCCATGTTTTGATTAAATCCCCCAAAACAATATTGTCAGCAGACATGGCAGCACTGTACTGGGGGAACTGATCTAAAAGGAACAACTGATAGAAAAACAAACAAAGAACTCTCATTAAATGTAAAGACAGAAAACGTGCTTAATTATAAATAAATCATTTAATATAAAACATGGATATTATAATAACTTCTCAATATAAATAAAATGAGAAATGAACATGTTTAATAACTACAGGTTGCATTTAATATCAATTTGACATTACGCTTAGTTCGCTATTTCCTTAAAAGGCTATTAACCTTTTTCCCAATATGGATCATGCTTGTTTGAATCTACTTTTAATTAGGACTCTTTATTGTTTAAGATATTTAAAAAAAAAATAAGTATTTTATACGTGTTTAACAATTAACCAACGTTATTTCTCATTGCTATTATTTTAACTCAATTAACAGTGACCATGAGCAGAGAGCTTACATTTAACTGTTTATGATTATGATTATTATTTAACCTCTTGATTGATTAAAGTTAAAAAAAAAAAAAAAAAAAATTGGTATCTGTATCGGACGAAAAAATCCTGACTGGTGCGTCCCTAATGAACACCATTAAACTAACCCGACTAATGCTTTGCATCTATGTATATATGTACACAATATACACAGAGCGGTTCGAGAACTGATTCCAGCCCAGAACCATGACAGTGGAAAATGTCTAATAGTCTAGCTTTAAATATATTTAAGAGGAACAGACTTCAAACACTGAACATTGAGGTGTATTGTATTTGTTTACAAGGTGAACAGGGTAACTTTTTTTTTTTTTTTTTTTTTTTCTTTTTTTTTCAGCGTACAGTCTGTAAAATGAACTGAAAATATTACATTTAGTTTATCAGAATGTAAATTAATGTCATGGCTCACACTATGTTCCTAAATTCTGTCATAATTGACCAGCTCAAGTTTTCTCATGCTTTTCTCATGCCTCTCATATAACACACATTGTGTGTTATAATGTAGAACATTAATGTTACCATCTCTTTAAAAAAAAAAAAAAAAAAACCCTCAACTTCAACTGTGCTCTTAAATTTTTGTAATTAGGTTCACAAGTGCTCCTAAAAGAAACTGTCTTGTGTCTCTCCTCCTGTAAACTCTGTTATGCATATTTTCATTTGGTCGCTGGAATTATTTTTACTCATCCTATATTTTGGACACAATTTTATTTATATTTTGTTTCTACGAGATGATGCACTTTAAGGATCAGTCTAATTTGATACAAATATTTGTACATTAGCAGGAATGCAGCACAACATTGAGGTGAAAGCAGCGGTCTGTTTATTTAAATGTGAAGGTGCAATAAAAATATGTCGTCACTAAAATCAATGAATAAACGTGATCTCAATATTGATCAAAATAATCGGGATTATCGTTTCGGCCATAATTGTGCAGCCCTACAATTACCTAAGTATTTCCACCTCTGTGTATGAGCATATTTATATGTAAATAGACACGTGAATGGTAATGGTCTGTACTACATTTACATTACATTTATTCATTTAGCAGACGCTTTTATCCAAAGCGACTTACAGAGCACACTCACACACCAATGGTAGCAGAGCTGCATGCAAGGTGCTAGCTTGCCATCGGGGGCAACTTGGGGTCCAGTGTCTTGCCCAAGGACACTTCGGCATGGGATCACCCGGGCCGGGATTCGAACCACCAACCCCACGATTAGTGGATTAGTGGACAACCCGCTCTACTGACTGAGCCCCAGCCACCCGTACTATTTTGTCATTGCAGTGAGAATGCCTGGACGTTTCATATTAAGTTAAAAACTCCTCAGTCGTGTAACGTTCCTGATGGATATCACATTTTTTTTCTCTGCAGTACTGTCACTACGTGGCTGGTCTGGTAGGTGTGGGTCTGTCTCAGCTCTTCTCTGCATCCCTGTTGGAGGATCCTGAGGTGGGTCGGGATACTGAGCTGGCCAACTCTATGGGCCTCTTTTTACAGAAGACAAACATTATCAGAGACTACCTGGAGGACCAGCAGGACAGAAGATCCTTCTGGCCTGAGGAGGTGAGTCTGGTCATCCTCAAGAAGTAAGATGAGTAGTTTAGATAGGTTATATCACCGTAAATGAATCTTATGCTTTTGTTATGAAGTGTTAGTGAGTTGTTGTTTTTTTTTTTTTATTGCGATGGGTTTGTTTTCAACAACATATACATTGTGTATTTATTCCTATATTAATTCTATCGTTTATATATACACCGAGCAGCCAAAACATTGGTGTGGGATAAATTAGGCAGCAAGTGAACAGTTAGTTCTGATGTGGTATAATCAGGAAAAATGGACAAACTGGCCCGATGAATCACGTGTTCTTTTACATCACGTGGATGGCCGGGTGCATTATGGGAACGGAGGCAAGCTGGTGGATGCAGTGTGATGCTTTGGGCAATGTTCTGCTGGGAAACCTTGGGTTCTGGCATTCACGCGGATGTTATGACACGTAACGTTGTTGCAGACCAAGTATGCCCCTTCGTGCCGATGGTATTCTCTAATGCTCTCCTGAAGCGAGAGCGAATGAAACTGGGGGTGGAATCTCTTAACATGTTTCTTGAGTCATCTCTCATTTTAATCTGAGTAAATGACCGCTTTTGGCTTATTTTTGAGTGATCTACAGTGTTTTTGCAGAGCTAATGCAAAATGTCTCATGTTCGGCAGGTCTGATAATATAATCAGTCATAAACATTACTGGATATCATGGCATGGATATCGTAATATCTTGTAGTGCCAAAAATACGGTTATATATAGCACAAGCCTAGTAATGTCTATTTCAATCCTATTATTATCTGCACATTCTCTTGTTTTAAACTGATAGTGAAAATGAGGTGGTGTTGCAGTTGGCTACGTGTTTATGCAGTGATGACACTTAAGATGGTAATCAGTAAGGTGTTTTGTCACCATGCGCTGCCAGAACAGCTTTAATATGCTATACCATGACTTCTTTATAAAAGGAGTTATAAGAAGTCATGGTGTACAAGTGTACATTTGTGCGAACGCTGCTTTACTATACTCCAGTGTTCATCTGTAGAAAGATACAGACTTTTTTTTTTTTTTTTTTTTTTTTACATGCTGCATAAAATTACATCTTCGCAAGTGATGTCTTGAATATAGTCAAATTCATCTAGTATTTCCTATTACAAGATTACAACAAACCAAATATTAGATTACTAAAACATTAATTTTAAGCTTGAAATAGTCTTGTTCTATTGGCAGATAAGTTTGCTCATTTTAAGAATTTATTTCTAGAAAGGGGGCGCACGGTGGCTAAGTGGTTAGCACGTCTGCCTCACACCTCCAGGGTCCGGGGTTCGAGTCCCGTCGGGGCCATGTGTGTGCGGAGTTTGCATGTTCTCCCCGTGCGCCGGGGGTTTCCTCCGGGTACTCGGGTTTCCTCCCCCAGTCGAAAGACATGCATGGTAGTCTGATTGGCGTGTCTAAAGTGTCCGTAGTGTATGAATGTGTGTGTGTGTGTATGTGATTGTGCCCTGTGATGGACTGGCACACTGTCCAGGGTGTACCCCACCTTATGCCCGATGCTCCCTGGGATAGACTCCAGGTTCCCCGTGACCCTGAAAAGGAGTAAGCGGTTGAAGATGGATGGATGGATTTCTAGAAAGGAGCAAAATTATCTGCCAATCGAAGAAGCATGTCTAGATAAATTGTAGTAATTTTATATTTGGTTAATTGTGATCTTATAATAGGAAATACTAGATGATAAATCTGACTCTATTCAAGATATTTTCACTTCTTAAGATGCCAGTTTTTTGCAGTGCAATGACTGTGATGTCCGAGTCTTCATAATTAATTTCAGACTAAAGGTGCTTCATTAGGTGTTGTGTTGATGCTGGTGCATAGTGCTGTCTTAATATGTTACTCCAAAGTCTTTAATAGGTTGAGAGCTAAGTTTGAGACTGATCTTACAATAAGGTCAGCTGTTCAGAAAGACTATTTAAAAGGTTTCCTAAAGCTCTTAGAAGCAGGTCTCAAATTCTTGGGTGAGAGAAACCTGAGTTATGTCGCCCACATGGTCATAATGTTATGGCAATAGAGATGAAATTATCTCTCAGAGAGATGGGGGAAAAAACAATATGAACTTTATTGAATATATCATGCTGTTTGTAGTAAGTGCAGTCTGTGTGTGTATGCAATAGGCATGGAGTCAATTTGCCTCTCGTCTGGAAGACTTTTCTCAGCCACAGCACCTGAGCTCAGCACTGGCCTGCCTTAACCTGTTGGTGACCGATGCTCTGCGCCATGTTCCTGATGTCATCACTTACCTTTCCCGCCTTCACAACCAGAGTGTCTTCAACTTCTGTGCCATCCCGCAGGTGGGCCTGCTGTATTTGCTGCACTACAGATCTAATGCAGCTTTTATTTTACTAAAACATCCAGTTCATCTTCAGTAACTGCTCCATCCTGATCAGTGGTTGCAGTGGATCACAACATTGCTAGGCACAAAGCTGGACTACAGACGCCAGTCCATCTCAATTACACCATTCACAGACGTCAGTGGTCACCAACCCGCTTTCTTGAGATCTACTTCCTGCAGGTTTGATCTCCAACCAAAATCTAACACATCTGTTTTAGTGGAGCAAGAACTTAAGACAATGGTTTGATGGTCAGGTGGGCACGATTATGATTGGAGCTAAATTCTGCAGGAAAGTAGATCTCCAGGAACAGGATTGGTGACTACTGATATATACATACACATAAGCCTGACTTATAATGGCTCCAAGCAGCATCTCAATGCCTAATACTACTATTATGTCCTTTTCTTAAAGTAACAGAAATGTTCTTTAATGAGTCTTGGGGTTAATCCAAAAGATTAGTGAGCTCATGCATGTGGAATACATATAAGGGTAGATAGCTTTTTAACAATGCTATGTTGATTTTAAGAAGAATTGTTAATTAAGAAGTCTTGTTCGTAGATCTCCTTATCGAGTTGTCCCACCTTATCTGCTTTTCTAGCATGGTCGTATTTATCGATCAGTGCTGCCTTATTCCCGTCCAAAAAAGTAGGCACGTTGTATGAGAGCTCGATGTGTTGGAAATTATTAAACAAAGAAAATGATTTCATTATAGTCTGGAATTGGAAATGGGACATGGGTTGGGAATAGATCCATTGCATGCAATTCAATGAAGAATATAATGTCTCACCAGGTGATGGCAATAGCGACTCTCTCCGCCTGCTACAACAACCCACTGGTGTTTCAGGGGGTGGTGAAGATCAGGAAGGGCCAGGCTGTCACTCTGATGATGGAGGCCACCAATATGCAAGCTGTACAGAGCATGATTGCACAGTACAGCCAAGAGGTGAGGCTTTACGCAGTGTATATATATTCATATACGCTGTAATTGCATTTGTATTTGCATGTTAAGTAGATGTTCTGCGGTAATGGTAACATTTTCTGTGCTTTGAAATAATTTGTGAGAATCGTACGATGCATCCTTATTAGCAAGTGTATTGCAGAAGCGGCTGCTTCTGATTTAATGAAGGAAAGGATGCGTGTGTCTTGTACTGAACCATCTGATCCTCTAATTAGGTCAATCTTCTGATCAGAGGGTTTGTTTATTAGGAACATGTAAACTCTCTGTACCCTTGCATTTAAATGTGTAATCCTTTTGTTGTCCGGAGGTTTAGCCAAGTTTACGTCATTTTGCATAAGGAAAGTCAATTCAGTTACAGTTGTGCCCAAAAGTTTGCATACCCCTTGCAGAATCTTCTAAATCTTAACTGTTAGCAGAATAAGAGGGATCATAAAAATCCCATGTTTTTTTTATTTAGTAGAAATAAAATTTTTATTTATCCTGAATAAGCTATTTCACATAACGTATGTTTACATATAGTCCACAAGACAAGATAATTGCTGAATTTGTTAGAATTACCCCGTTCAAAAGTTTACGAACACTTGATTCTTAATACTGTGTGTCGTTACCTGGATGATAAACGACTGTGTTTGTTTTGTGAGGTTTTTCATGTTTGTCCTGAGCAGTTAAACTGCCCACAGTTCTTCAGAAAAATCCTCCAAGTCCTGCACATTCTTTACTTTTCCAGCATCTTCTGCATGTTTAAGCCCTTTTTATAACTATATGATGTTCAGATCCATCTTTTCACAATGAGGACGACTGAGGGACTTGTAGACAACTATTACATAATGAGAAAACACTCATTGATACTCAAGAAGGCAACACGATACATTAAGAGCAAGGGGGATGTAAACTTTTGAACAGGATGATTAGTGTAAATTTTGTTTTAAGATCTTTTTTTTTCTCCATTTATTACAGCCCTTCAGACACTAAATAAGAGAGTTGCATGTTTCCCAGAAGACAAAATACTAACAATTTACGCCGATCATCCTGTTCAAAAGTTTACAACACCCCGCCCCCCGGCTCTTAATGTATGGTGTTGACTTCTTGAGCATCAGTGAACGTTTGCACCTTTTGTAATAGGTGTGTACAGGTTCCCCAGTTGTCTTCAGTGTGAAAAGATGGATCTCAACATCATACAGTTACTGTTGGAAAATGCTCAAATATGCGGAAGATGCTGGAAAAGTAAAGGATGTGCAGGACTTGGAGGATTTTTCTGAAGAACAGTGGGTAGTTTAACTGCTCAGGACAAACAAGGGACTCATGAACAACTCTCAAAAAACGTAAACAAAATCATCCAGGTGTGAAATATTCACGTAAGAGGACAATTCAGGACCGTTTTAAAAAAAAAAAAAAAAAAAAAAAACTGGAATTTTATGATCCCTCTTATTTTGTTAACAGTATTAAGAATTAGCAGATTCTGCAAAAGGGTATGCAAACTTTTGGGAACAATTGTATATTTGTGTACATTTTAAAGTACAGCTTTACAGAAATCTGGGTACAGATTAAAACCATAATGAGCAAGATGTGCGGCTGTGGCTCAGTCAGTAAAAATGGACGAGTTGTCCACTAATCCACTAATCGTAGGGTTGGCGGTTCGAATCCCGGCCCGGGTGATCCCATGCCGAAGTGTCCTTGGGCAAGACACTGAACCCTAAGTTGCCCCCAATGGCAAGCTAGCACCTTGCATGCAGCTCTGCTACCATTGGTGTGTGAGTGTGCCTCATTTGTAAGTCGCTTTGGATAAAAGTGTCTGCTAAATGAATAAATGTAAATGTAAGATAGATAGATACTTTATTGATCCCCCAGGGGGAAATTCTGGTAAGATGGAGACAATAGAAAAACTCCCTGAGACAACATGAGACAAACCTTCAAACTCGTCTGCTTCTGGGTGACACCAGATAGTGGGATTAAATCATTCCAGTATACACGTGTCGAAGAGTAAACGTGAACAGAGATAAGTGGGTTGAAAAAATGTTGTTTTTTTGTATTTTTTTTTTTAACTGTATTATGCCAGTTTTTATATATATAATATAATAATTTATTTATTTTATATATATAAAAAATCTCTTTTGCCCTTTTCAACACCCATTATATTTATTTTTTTATTTTGTGAGGCATACTGTAGCTTTATGATCTCTAGGCAACAAGTTGTTTTAAACTTCCAATCTGATGGACCGTAAACAAGTTATTTGCCACCACCTGCTTTTCTTGTCCTCCTAATCGAGTGTAATCCTCATCCTCTCCTTTTTAGATCCTGCAGAAAGTCTCGCTGTCTGATCCATCACAGGCTAACACTCTGTGCATACTCGGTGTGATCCGGGAAAAGACACTTTCTAAGGCCGTGCTGCCCACCCGTGCACACAACTTCTCACATGTTTTTCTTTCTGCTGCTACAATTTTGGCTATTTTCAGCTGGCAGTATCTAAACTCCACTCAGTCTACAAACAGTCCTGACATGCAGGGCCGCTGAGTTGATGTACTCTGTCCTGTATCCTAAACGCTCTTCACCCCAACCAAGCCAACAAACACATCAGTCTGTTAGTAATGTATGAAACAGTGACTGTTCGTAATGTATATTTTTATGTCCATATATATATATATAAACATATATTTTTATGTCCTTATCACAGTGATGCTTTATTTTCTGCTTTTTCTGCCTACCAGCATTTGTATCTGTAACTCATTCTCATGTGCTCTCTTATGTTGTGCCGTTCATTTCTATAAATTACCTTTAGCATTATTTCTGCTCTTCCACATTAGTGTATATGCCGTTAAAATATTGCTGTTACTACAAAAAGTAATCGTGTACAGCCCTATATCATGCTTTTTAGGATAAGTGTCACAGGATCAGTGATCTGCTCCAACCAACAAAATAATACATCAATTCAGACACTGGTATACATTTTCCAACATTGGCTAGCTAGCTTTAGTGTGGATAATTTTTAGTAAAGATGGCTAGCTTTGTTTGCCATTTTCCCACTAATGTTAGCTAGTCTTGTTTTTTTTTTTTTTTGTTTGGTTTTTTTGTTGCGTAAATATTCTCCTAATGCTAACTAGCTATTTGAGGAGATTTTTCCACTCATTTTAGCAAGTTAATTTTGTTTGGGAATATTGTCCTAACACTAGCTAGCTTTGTTTGGGGATTTTCACTAATCTTAGCTAGTTGATTTTGTGTAGAAATACTCTCTTAATGGTAGCTGGCTTGGGGTTTTTTTTTTTAACAAATGTTATATAATCAGTTTTGTTTGGGAATATTCTCCTAATGCTAGTTCACTGTATGTGTGGGATTTTAATTCAGCTAGTTTCTTTTGAGTGAAAATTCTCTTAATGCTAGCTAGCTTTGTTTGTGGATTTTTAATCATCTAAGCTAGTTAGTTTTGTTTAGGGATATTTTCCTAAAGCTAGCTCGCTTTGTTTGGGTATTTTTCACTAATCTTAGCGAATTAGTATTGTTTGAGGCTATTCTCCTAACGCTAGCTACCATTGTTTGGGGAACTCAAGTAATAATAATGTTGGCTAGTTAGTTTTGTTTGGGCATATTCTCCTAATGCTAGCCAGCTTTTGTGTGCATATTTTCTCTGGGTTGTGTGAAGATAAATTAATGGTCTCCTGTTAATTTAAGGTTTCAGTTTGTACAGTAAATGTCACTAACAACCTTCGCTTTCACTGCTCAGGACAATATATCAATATGTAATTTCAAAAATCCATTCTTTATTAATGTTCTAGCCAGATGTTTACTTTAAATGGGTATATTGTGCTTTTGCACAATGCAGCCTATATAAAAATTAATTTCCTAGGAACCAAATATTAGATATAATATGTCTGAGATTAATAGAGCGTCAGCAGCATTTGGCTTTAAAATTGTTCTCATTAAAGTTTTGTTGTTGAATAAAGCTAGCTATAACTTTGTACATAAGCAAATGTAAAAAATGATATATCATTTTTGTAATATGGGATGTTGATCTTTCCTAAATAGGAAAGAAAATAAAAGGGGAAAAAACTGTGTTGAGATGACTTCTTTTTGTAATTATCTAATATGTAGGCACTTGAACAAAGTGACCAGTTAGAGAGAAGCTAGACAAAATGAAGGCCAGTCCTCCCTCTCTCTCTCTCTCTCTCTCTCTCTCTCTCTCTATATATATATATATATATATATATATATATATATATATATACAGTATATATATATATAATTGGACTAGCTTTTTATATAATATATACACGCACATATTTTGGATGAATATTTACTAATTTTGTAGTTGAACATTACAACATGAATATTCTGATGAACTGCACACTCCTATTGTGATCTTTTAACTTGTGCCCAAAGCCATAAATATTATTCTGATGCGGTTCATCATGGTCTTAATATCTGATTAATATCTGGGGGGAAAAAAAACATTTTTTAAAAAAGAAAAAACGTGTGTTTTCAATTTATTGTTGCTTCAATAAAGAAATAAAGTACAAAACAGGACTTTTGGACACAGTCTACAGTCCTTTGTGTTCAACAACTGTACAAAAACTACCTCTGTTTTAGGACATGGTCTGTATCATAAACAAGGCCAACACCACATGGATAATGAAATTTCATTACTATTTTTAGACAGTACAGACTTGATACAAGCCTGTGTACTTTATTTCTTTATTGAAGCAATCAACTACTGATCAAATAAAGCATTGTATGTTATGACCTTGTCAGGTATGTCGTTTATCATATTTTCTCCATTAGAGTTTTGGATATAGTTTAGTGTGTTGTAATTATTGGCTTCATTGTAGGTTTGTGTGCATTGTATTTTAGATTCTTCTTGTTTTGTTCATGTGTTGGTGGTTTAGATTAATTTTCTAGCAAACTAACATAGTTAATGTCAGTCTTCACTCACATGTATGTCCTCCATCATGAAACAACTCACACCACTACTAGACCACAGGACAGGTGTCATTGCCAATAACATGTTTATATATCAGTCTTAACCATATATAACTCGAAACTAACTGTGCTATCTGGGATGCATTAACCACCATTTGTTTGAAATGTAGTTTCAGTTTCCGATTAACATTTACAAGTAAAGTTGTATTCCACCTGTGAGGAAAAGTTCAGTCTAAAATCATTTCAAATCAAGTGATGTAAAATATCTTCTTATCAGAGATACTGTGCCAGAGGGATAATGTGACAGTCATACTCAATAAAAAGTCTAAATGTGAACATAAAAAAGTTGATACTTTCACATATACTCAAGCATTAAGAAGTAAAAAGTAAATGTGTTTTTAACTTGTGAAATTAACATCGTCATGTCATGTTTTCATGTGAAAAGTAACTTACTGCTTATTTAAGTTTTTAGAAGCTGAAGTTGGTCACCTAAAGACATCATCTGTAAGTTTGTTGTCTACACATTGTCTACATGACTAACACTACATAGTTTGCTAATGATTTTTTCAGAAGTAAAATATCATTAGCTAGAATAGGACTTGCTGCCTAGCCAATTTATGTTAGCAGCTGGAATGAATCCTAATCTATCGTGGTATTAGCAAAGAAAATGGTTAAATATACAGTGGTGTGAAAAAGTGTTTGCCCCCTTCCTCATTTCCTGTTCCTTTGCATGTTTGTCACACTTAAGTGTTTCGGAACATCAAACCAATTTAAACAATAGTCAAGGACAACACAAGTAAACACAAAATGCAATTTGTAAATGAAGGTGTTTATTATTAAAGGTGAAAAAAAATCCAAACCATCATGGCCCTGTGTGAAAAAGTGATTGCCCCCCTTACTATAACTGTGGTTGTCCACACCTGAGTTCAATTTCTCTAGCCACACCCAGGCCTGATTATTGCCACACCTGTTCACAATCAAGGCATCACTTAAATAGGAGCTGCTTGACACAGTAAGGTCCACCAGAAGATCCTTAAAAGCTACACATCATGCCGAGACCCAAAGAAATTCAGGAACAATTGAGAAAG
>JAFFST010051900.1:89670-104097 GCA_022414735.1 Noturus placidus
TAGCTTGCCATTGGGGGCAACTTAGGGTTCAGTGTCTTGCCCAAGGACACTTTGGCATGGGATCACCCGGTCCGGGATTCGAACCGCAAACCCCACGGTTAGTGGATTAGTGGACAACCCGCTCTAACGACTGAGCCACAGCCGCCCCGGATTGGGGCAAATATTGCACACATATTGCACAATCATAAATATTAGGATTTTTTTTTTTTTACACTTGCACTGTAAAAAAACAATCCTTTGCAGTCAATAACTGTCTGAAGTCTGGAACCCATGGACATTACCCAATGCTAAGTTTCCTTCCTTGATATGCTTTGCCAGGCTTTTACTGCAGCCGCCTTCAGTTGCTGTTTGTTTGTGGGTCTTTCTGCCTTCCGATCTGTCTTCAATAAGTGAAAAGCAGCTCAATTGGGTTGAGGTCAATGGACATTTAAAAACATTTAATTTCTTTGCTTTAAGAGGCTCTTGGATTACTTTCTGTGGTAGGTTTGGGATCATTGTCCATCTGTACTGTGAAGCGCCGTCCTATCAGTTTTGCAGCATTTCACTGAATCTGAGCAGAAACTCTACACAATTCATCCTGCTTCTTCTATAAGCAGTCACATCATCAATAAACACCAGTGACTCAGTTCCATTGGCAGCCGTAAATGTCCATGCCATAACATGGCACCAATGGCACCATTGTTACATTTTTTTTTTTACATTACATTTATTCATTTAGCAGACGCTTTTATCCAAAGCGACTTACAAATGAGCGCACACTCGCACACCAATGGTCGCAGAGCTGCATGCAAGGAGCTAGCTTGCCATCGGGGGCAACTTAGGGTTCAGTGTCTTGCCCAAGGACACTAGATCGGCATGGGATCACCCGGGCCGGGATTCGAACCACCAACCCTACGATTAGTGGACTACCCGCTCTACCGACTGAGCCACAGCCGCCCCGCCCCAGCCATTGTTCCACCACCTCTGACAGATGATGTGGTATACTTTGCATACTTTTGCTTTTAATTTTTTTAGCAAGTCTAATCTGGCCTATTGAGTGTTACCAGTGGTTTGCATCTTGAAGTAAACCATCTGTATTTATATTCATGATTGTCTCTTGATTGTAGACTTTAACAATGATATGCCTACGTCCTCCAGACTGTTCTTAACTTGGCTAGATGTTGTGAAGGTTTTTTCTTCATCAAGGAAAGAATTCTGCGATCATCCACTTTAGTTGTCTGTGGTCTTCCAGGCCTTTTGGCGTTACTGAGCTCGCCAATTCCTTCTTTATAGGAATGTACCAAATTGTAGATTTGGCCACTCAAAGTTTCTGCTATCTCTCTGATAGGTCTGTTTTTAATTTTTTTTTTTTTTTTCAACCTTATGATGGCCTCCTTCACTTGTATCGACACTTCTTTGTACTGCATATTGAGAGTTCCCATGAACAGCTTCCAATTGCAAATTCAGTGCTTGGAATCAACTCCAGACCTTATATCTCCTTATGTCATGACAAAACGAAGGAACAGGCCATACCTGGCCATGAACTTATGTCAGTTGTTCAATTACTCTGAAGCCTGTAAAAATGGAGGACTACATTTGAAGTCTACACTTCAATCACATCTTGATTGCTTCATTTCAAATCCTTTGTGGACCCTACTGTAGCTACTAGGCCTTAGCAATAGAAATGTCATTTTCAGCATATGAAAATGCTTCTGTTTTGCATTCTTTTATCATTGTTTTTGCTTTAATGATGGCGTGCACTCGAGTTGGCATGGACTCCACTATTGTGTTGAAACATTATGATCTATTTTAGATCAAATCCATCTGTGTCATGTGAACACGTACTTCAATGTGGTCAATATCAATGAAATAAAAAACCCAGAAATAGTGTAGAATCTCGAATATTAAAAATGTTCAAACCTTCTGTTTATTACCGATTTTAAATGTTGGGGGAAAAAATCCTAGATTGTCACTGTGGTCTCAGACTTTTGTACTCCTCTGTACCTACATATGAGGCTGTAGAAATTCTGCATATCCTGTTGCAGTAAAAGGTACTAGATACCTGTATGTGATAAACTCTATTTGACCTTATTATGCGTTTTAGAAATGGGTCAGTTACTTTTGTTGTTGAAACAAACTACAAACATTCCCCCGCCCCCCCAAACTGGCATGAACCTTCTTGAAATGGAAAACAGTGCTATATTTTTTTCTTTCAGTCAACAACTGCAAATCTAGTGAACAGGCCAAGAAGGAGAAAAGAAAACCTCCAGGCACTGTAGAGTACACGGTGAGTGAATGTTCCCATCCTTTAACCTCTAGACTCGAGCATAACATATGCATTATGGCCTTAAAATAATTTGTTTATTAATGTGTCTGTGTTAATAGTTCAAAACCTATGGATGTTTTAGCTTATTGATTTATTACAATAATATAAGATGACACGTGTATGTGTGCAGGTGGGATCTAAGGACACCTTAAACAGCATTGCATTGCATTTCAATATCACCCCAAATAAACTAGTGCAGCTGAACCGTCTCTTCTCTCGCAGCGTGGTTCCAGGACAGGTGAGTCCCATTCTATACTTCACTAGTCACTTGTTTTACTGTATCGAGCTCCTTTTTTATTCAGATTCTCACTCGAGTCAGTTCCCGCACAGTGTCGTGCCCTGTATAATGTTCTGATCGATTTTATTTCTCTCCTGTCCATTCTTTACAGAAACTCTTTGTCCCTGATACAGGGCAGTCAGAGACGGCCAAGGTTTTCTCGGATTCTGTGAATGTGGGAGAAAAAGTGTTCCAGGTAGAAGACCTATTACTAATTACTTGTATTCATGGCACATTGCCTTCAATTTTGAATGCAAGTTCTGCCATCCTGTGTTTTAGGATGACCGATCAAGCTGTAGGCCGAGGCACCGGGAACTCTCTCCCCCTTCTGAGGATGAGAGCCCGGTCAAATTCCTCAAGATGAGCTGCAAGTACTTCACCGATGGCATGGTACTAGAATATCAATTTTTAACTAAAGTTGAAGGTGGAAATCTTGGGCATGTTAGCAAGACAAAAACGGACTTGAGCTGATGACGGGGAAATTCCCCTCTTATTTCTCTCATTTCTCAGGGAGTTGTTGGCGGTGTGATGATTGTAACGCCCAATAACATAATGTTTGACCCGCATAAGTCGGATCCTCTAGTGATTGAGCATGGCTGTGAGGAGTACGGCCTTATCTGCCCCATGGAAGAGGTGCTGTCCGTGGCTCTGTATGATGACGTGTCCCGCATGCAGCTCAAGGATGCTTTGCCGTCGTAAGCAGCAATGCATCTCTCTCTCTCTCTCTCTCCTGAGTACTTTGTGTGTTCTGCCTCAGTCACAATATAATATGTGCTTTGGGGTGTTTATATATGTCAGGCATCGGCTATCACATGTTTAAGCACTGTGCTAGAGTTATTATTGACACTGGCTTGTGTCTCTATGACCTCTCTCTCTTTCTTTCTAATGTTGCAGTTGCCTTTCATTTATCATGATGTACTATGCAGTAACTTTTTATATATATTTTTTCCCTATAATTTATATTCCATATTTCTTTCTTTCATAAGTTCCCTTATGTTTTCTTTAGTTTTGTTATGAGTTTATAATTTAGTTTTCCTGAGTTTGTCCTTCATATTTAAGTTCTTTTTTGTTTTGTTTCTCTCTTTCTTTAATTTTCCTTTCCGTCACCCTCACATGATGGCCGCTGTTTCAACGGTAGTGACATACCTCAGGATCTGTGTCCATTATACAGGCCAGGTGAGTGGGTGGAACTTCCATCTGAACAGGACCTGAACCCTTTCAGCCGCTACGAGGCCCTTGGCAAACCCAACCGCCCAATCGTGTTGGATGACATTGAGACGGTGGATGATTGCCCCCCCGCTGACAAGTCACCATCCGATGAAGGCTTCACCGAGCTTGAGCTGTTGCAGAATGACTCCGGAACCGAGAACGGAAGCACCGAAACTTCTCACAGTAGGCCTGAGACTGCCAACACTACCTACATGAGTTTGCAAGAGGCATCTTTACATGATCGGAGTGATTTGGTGAAAACAAAAATGAGTGTGTTGGTCCTCACAGACCAGACAGTGGAGGCAGTGAGGTCGTGTGATGCAGACCAAGTAGAGGACGAGGATGAAGGCGTTCATAATCGTTCCACAGATGAGATTGTAGATCCGGTCTTAGATGGGGACAAAAACAGCGCGCTGTACACTGGAGCAGAGCCTAGTGCAAAAGGACACGGGGTTACTGTAGTGGATGAGCTGAAAGATGCAGAGGCTTTAAATAAGGCTGAGATTCTTACTCATGATTCTCAGAAAGTGGAAGAAGTAGTAGTAGTAGTAGTAGCTGAGGGCCAACAAAGAATGGTAAGCTCTCGGGATGTTGCTGGGGATTCTGGAAAATGTTCTTCTGGACCAGGCTATGAAGATAAGGAGACAATGAAGAGACCAAATGCAGACGAAGAGCTGAGCAAGAAGGAGGAGGATTTGCAAAACGATGCGACAGAGATGTCATGGCTGATGAAAAGGATGCAGGGTCCAATTGAAGGTGAGGGGATATGAAGATTGTGAAAATGTATATGTAGTTTATCGAATTGAGGTCAGAAGCATCCAGTGTATACTGCCATAAAATATAAACTGGCAGCAATATATATATTGGAACTGGAACTGAAGCTTGCTTCTTGTCAGTTGGCACGGTGGCGCTGTGAGAACAAAAACAGTGAGACACTTGTGTAATACTTTGTTTAATCTTTTATCTTAAGTTTCTTTGTTGTGTAAAAAAAAATACTGTTTTAATGTAACCTTTCTGATATACCACAGTCAAATTAATGTTTGGATATAAATAGGTCATCTGTATATCATCGTATCGTCATTGTGTGTATGTCCTTTTTAGATATGCTACTGTCTGCCGAAGAGAAAAGCAAGAAACCACCTATGTTCCTGTGCTTCAAAGTGGGGAAACCCATGAAGAAATCCTTCGCTACTGGTCGAACCTCTAGCCCCACTCACTTTTTTGGAAGCAGAGGGAAACACCCAGAATACTGGTTTGCGGTACCACAGGAAAGGTATGTTGTTGCTTGTGTGTGATTAATAACCAGGGCTTGAAGTTAACCACCTGCCAAGTGGTAGCAAGTAATGCTCGGAACATTTGGGAGTAACCTTGTGGAAACATTAATGTAATATAGTCCAGGTGACAAATTAAAGGAAAAGCTAACACAAAATGTCAGAAGGTAAGTTGTTGGGCTGTAGTGAGCCTTCAGAACGGCTTTCATATGCCTACCAATTCTGTCATCACAATTTTGGGTAACAAGTGGTGAGTTGGAGTCGTGGCACATGGAGCATCACGTTGGGAACATGTGGCAGAAACTTTGAGATTCATTTAACTTGTAGCACCAGAAGGACTTCTTCCTTGTACTGAATGAGGTTGGGCGGCTGTGGCTCAGTCGGTAGAGCGGGTTATCCACTAATCCACTAATCGTAGGGTTGGTGGTTCGAATCGCGGCCCGGGTGATCCCATGCCGAAGTGTCCTTGGGCAAGACACTGAACCCTAAGTTGCCCCCGATGGCAAGCTAGCACCTTGCATGGCAGCTCTGCTACCATTGGTGTATGAGTGTGCTCTCATTTGTAAGTCGCTTTGGATAAAAGCGTCTGCTAAATGAATAAATGTAAATGTTGGGGATTTTAAAGCTATTTAGACCATGGTCTAGACCTCAATCATCGAGGCAGCTGGAATAAGATGTGGTCGGCAGGCTGTTGGTGACCATCACGGCGGTGACCCTATGAGGTCCTGGTGGACACTAGTGGTGAGGGAAGTTGTCAAGTTAAAGGAGGAGGACTTCTAAGCTCACAGAGGGCTCTCCGTTTTCAATTAAGGTGAATGGGAGAGCCAGAAGGGCTGCAGCAAAAGCAGTTGCAGAATCAATGGGAAAAGACTCAAAGTTCTTGCAAACCATTCTGAGTCTCAGGAGGAGAAGAGGCCGTGTTGCACGAGGTTGTGGTTCTATGTTGCTTTGAGTCCTTGTGGGCTGACAAACTGGGAATGTGGTAGCTGTTTTTTATTTATATATATATATATATATATATAATATATATAAAGTAGACCAGAGGGTATTTTACAATTATATGGGAATTGCACTCCTCAGCCTAATTCTATTAATTTAAGATGTATACAGTTGCTGGTGGCTATAAAATGCTAGTTAGCTAGTAAGTTAAAAATAAACCAATTAACTTTAGTGTCTGGTCATCTGTACATCAAGCCCTGGTTATAAAAAATGATTGTAAAATGTAGGTTCATTTTACTGAACTGTTCTGGCTGGTCTTCTCAGGGTGGACCATCTCTACTCATTCTTCATCCAGTGGTCTCCTGATGCCTATGGGAAAGATGCACAGGAGCAGGGCTTTGTAGTCGTAGAGAAGGACGAACTTAACATGATTGATAACTTCTTCAGTGACCCAGTGCCCAGAAATTGGGAGGTGAATTCCGATTACCTGAGCTTGTTTTGCAGTTCAACAACATATGGGCAGTTTTCTTTGTTCTAAGTAGTGCATTGAAAACTGTTATGTGGTTATGTATTGAGTGTGGTGCTTCTCAAACCCTTTCCTCAGATCATCACCATGAATGAAGCACGGAGGCGGCAGAGTTTTGGCCCTTTTGAGGATGAGGAACCAATGGACCTATTGTCTGTTCTAATGGACCCCAGCAAGTTATTTGAGGATACACATATTGAGAAGGTTCTACGGAAATACATGTGCACTTAATTACATGCAGTGCAGTAAATACATATACAGTGTCTGTAGTAAGTGGATTATAGACCTCGCCCTACTGACCACCGTGTCGTCCCTGCAGTTGGCTGCTCGACTCCCAGCTCGCGTTCAGGGTTATCCATGGAAGCTGGCCTACAGTACAGTGGTGCATGGAACCAGTTTGAAGACTCTATACAGGAACCTGGGGGAGCTGGACTGCCCTGTGCTGCTGGTCATAAAAGACATGAACGATCAGGTACATGTGTGTACATACATACACACTTCCCAGTAACCGAGACTGGCTGTGAAATTCTTTCATTGCTCTTTTTTTTTTTTTAATGATTTTATTGGCAGGTTTTTGGCGTGTTCTCCACTCACCCATTCAGAGTTAGTGAGCACTATTATGGCACTGGGGAGACCTTCCTCTATACCTTCAGCCCTGAAATTAAGGTCAGGATACAACTCTGCAAATGGTTGTCACTAGTCCAACCTTTACATACATATAGACTATTCACACAGCAGGCCAAATCTGATTTATTTCATATGTTTGATTGATTGTTTGTAGCTTTGTTTGTTTGTTTTGGGTTTTTTTGTCTGTATTGTATTGCCTATTCACTTGTATTGTTGTTGTAACAACACAGTACACAGAGACGTGCTGCAGAATGTGTCCAATCAACATTCTGAATGCATTTGTCTTGGAGAAAACTGTCAACCTGAGGATATGCTGCTGATTTGATGTTTGTTTTAAATGCTAGATCTCATCCATCTTTAGTTCTACAATGTCAGAAATCACTCAAAGTGCTGCACGGGGGGGGGGGGGGTGTCTTACTTAACGATCAGTGCACCTTTCACTGAATTTAAAACCGCATCCAAACAGGGTTTGAGTTCAGTTGAAAATCCTTAGTTCATCGACCAGCATCGATGGTATGCAAGTATGTGAAATTAGATTATAAAGTGAATTTTTACATTTAAAAAAAAAATCTTTTTTATTTGTATCCAAGGTTTTCCGCTGGACTGGTGAAAACTCCTACTTTGTGAAGGGAAACTTGGACTCTCTCCAGATCGGAGGTGGAGGGTAAGTGAAAATGCGTATTTGTTCGGTCAAGAGGGTTCATATGTAGAGTTTTTATGCATTTAATCTGAAGTATATCGTACTAGGGGTCATATTGGCCTGTGGCTGGATGCTGACCTGTTTCATGGAACCACCTCCAAATGCTCCACGTTTAACAACCAACCACTGTCATCACAACAAGACTTCACTGTCCAAAATCTGGAGGTGTGGGCCTTTGAGTAAAGTCCTCAAATGTATGCTCTAATACACATGCACATACACGCACATCTTCACGTACCATGTGAACAAAAATATATATAATATAACGCAACAAAGAAACATAAAAACAAACCTAATGGCATGTAATATATAAAATGCTGGAGACATGGTCTACTGCTGGTTATGTGGAGATACTCCTCCAAAAAGGTTTGCAGGGCACTAGTTTTGACATGAGACCAAACACTACAAGTTTACCATGTTGTCTGTTGTGCTCATTTAGAATAGGATGAAGGGTAAGAGAGAAGCAGGCTTCTGTTTGTACCTCACTTAGACTGCCTTAATATTGTACACCTATCCCAGCATGCGATAGTATATACAAGCTCTGCATAAATAGAGCCCTTGTAGGCTGTGACTGTAGAGCCTTAGCCATATTCATCATGCTACTGAACCTCGGAATGAGCTGAAAATTTTATATTTGAAATTTTCTCCAAACTTCTGTGGCTTTGCCGAACAGGGACTACAGTGATGTTTACAAAAGGAAGATGAGATCAGTTTAGTATTGATTAGGGGTTTTGGTGAATCTTTAGTTCACTAAAAGCATGAGTGGCGTGACTGATGTGGACGCCATTCATGTGAAACACATTCCATTTGATAAAAGCGAACTATTGTCTTGACCAAAGCTTTTTATTTATGCCTTTCCATGTACATTTTTTTTGTTTTATATTGTTTGTGGGTTTTAAATATTTGAAATCGTGTATTTTTAATTGAAAGTTATATATATTTCCTGTATGTGAGGATTCTGTTCACTTCAGTTTTGTGTGTTTATATGATTTATATTATAAGGACCTTGTTTGGTAAACATTGAGCTGGGCACATGGTAAAAGCCATGTCAGTATTACAAGTTTGTCACTGATAAAACTATTGATTATTTCACTGTGGTTGTGTTTCAGGTCTCCCACTAATACACACCAATATTATTCACAATGCGGTCAAATGCCAAGCAAGTAGTGGCCGTGTACTAGTCATTCCAACAGGTCCCTGCATGCTTTCATTGATGGTTTGTTGGCATTCCCGGTGAATTTATTTCTCTCAGCTTATACCCTATAGAGTTTGTTCGAAACAAAAGCTGTGAATTATGGAACATTAATGTAATGGACCACTATTAAGTGTATGAATGTTACTAACACTTGTTTATTGTACAAACATGGAACAAGGAAATTAAGTATGTTGTTAAGGTTATCTCTTGGTCTTGACCGGTTGTAACAGAAGAAACAATTTTAAACTGACAAATTTGAATTTGAGGTGTCTTTGTCACATGTTTGATGGTTGAGTGATGTTTATCACTACAGTTAGAAATCCCTTTTCATGCTTACCTAAACTTACACCAGATACATGTATTGGTGTGCTTAGTCCACTTTTAATTAAGCTTCGTTTCCTCAGTGTGATTGTGATTTGGTCAGTTCAGTTTAAAAGATTAGCAGGAATTTAGTGCACATACTGTGGTTTTTAAACAGCTCGCCATGTTTAAATGTAAAAGGAAAATAAATATGTCCACGAAAATACATTTCACTTTATATGTTCCAAAGTGTTTGCTCCTTGAATCCAAAACATGTCCGGTTCTATTTCACCCCTCCTAACTGCCAAGGGCAATGTGTCACACAACCCTGTGCATGTGCGCTCATATTCTGATATCTTCCAACAAGGTTGTTAGGGCTGTATGACGCAGTACTCACTATAACTGCCATCGCTGTCTTCTTGCATCTTGGCTGTGCATATGACATTGCGGACTAAATGAACACGGTATGGAGATTTTTGCTTTGCAACTTGTGTCTGATATGAAGGTGTTCTTTCCTCCAAAGCAAGGATTAGCTTCTGCTTATTTCTGACCACCATGGTAAATGTGCTTTTCTTCCATATTACAAGAATTATTCATACAACACTGCTGGGTTCTGTACCCCCTCTTCGCCACAAGTCATGTGGTTGTTTCTCTTTCGCCAATTTCTGTTCACCATATGATTAGTGACGCATCATTTTGTTTTTCCCTTGTCTCTTACCTCCTGGGCATTTCCTCCTTTCTCCACATTCCCCAGCAACTATCTCTGGGCAACGGAGCATGTGAATAACACACTGCTAGAAAAGTAGAGGGGCTCTCCTGCTAATTTAGTTGGATTCCAACTATTTCACAGTTCTTTTGTGGCCAGTGGCAGTTGTGTTTCTTTGTGGTAGAGGCAAACGGCCCATTAGGACAGGTTACCCTGGCATACATCTTGCCTCAACAATTATATGCTCCAGCAGTCATTTTCTCAACTCCACTCTGTGGAGGATTCAGCAACTAGGCTACAAAGTCCTACTCCTTGCACCAAAATGGCCAGCAAGACGAGAGTCTCACTGCTTCTTTTCAGTTGTTAGCCGACAGCTTCCTCATCCCTGCGGATCTGCTGCCTAAGGTAGTGTTCAACTTGCCTCCTAGAGTTCCTAGTATTTTGACCTTTTTGTGACTGTTAAACAGCAGCAAGTCCGCATCTACTGTAAAGGCTTATGCAGCAGACAATGCAGCACACTACTGTGCTGGGGATGGGTCTCATAGACTTGGTTCCTTTCTAAAGAGGGGAAACTACCACAATCTTCCACTTGTCCCTTGGAGCCTGGTATGGGACTCCCCCTTAATGCTGCAGTCCATTAAAGCCCCTCATTTTGAGCCGATGTGTAAAGCTGACAAGTGGGTGTCTTTTTAAATCTGCCTTCATTCTAGCAGATACTGCTATTCCTGCGGTAGTCATGCGTTGACCACCAGATGATTTGGGTGTGACCTTTTGGCTTCAGGATTTCTGCACCTGCTCACGTTTGTAAAACCGTTTATATAAACAAGCCTTGTAGTCAGTAGAGAGTGAGTCTGCAAAGCATTCTATTCTGTGTGTGTGTGGTACATGCCCTACGGTGTCAAAGTTCAGCCCACTGGGTGATCATTACCATAGGCTACAGACAGTCTGAACTTCCTGGTCCTACTGAAACTCCTACCAGGTGCAACTCCTACTCGCATGCTTTATGTAGAGGTTCCATTCCATAAGTCTGTGCTCCTGCTACCATGTGTAAGGCTAACTCTGTCCCTCTTGCTGACGTCGCCTTTCACAGTTCTTTGGCCACCTTTCAGGGTTGTCCTAAGGTGAATCCTGTTCCTCTTGACATTGCTGGTACATTTTCCAGATGCTACACCCAAACAGCCTCTGTGGTTAGGTGGGATAAAATAATAATGCTGAGAAGTTACGTCGTTAACTGTTATGACTGTGGTTCGGTCGTGCCCTGGATAACCTCCAGAGTTCCTTGTCAAGCATCTCTGCAAGAAGAGTGTGGGGAATGACTGATGTATGATGGAAGTATTTATATCAGATACTATGTCATAGGTTAATACATGACCTTGCTGGAATATCTCTGCATGCCTGTACAGTGCACAAACATGGCATCCAGGTGTTACACACCACCTCTGGCTGTTATCAGGGGTTCATAGAGCCGTAGTGTAACCAGTAATATATATTACCACCAATGAATGTTCTATTTATTGTTGTTATGCTGAATTGAATTCAATAAAATAATAAATGTATAACACAAGACTCATTTTATTTTAAGGTGTCTGAATTTATTTTTAATTGAACCACAACTGACAAATAGTTAAATAGATTTTTTTGTTTTATAAAAAAGGTTTTGTTGGATCATTAGCTAAATTGACTTTAATGTTAAGAGACAAACACAGATTTTCTCAAGACATAAAACAGCTGTTATATTCTCATTATTATTATTATTATTATTATTAACAAAATAAATCTGTTTGACTCTATTTATATTTCATTTCTTCCGACTTGACGTACGAGGTTAATTCATCAGTGCAGCAAATAAAAATGACATAATGAGCAAGTCTAAGCATGTGTTGTCCCTGAGATGCTTTAGAACTATGATAATGCTACTACAGAAATACAAAAGTAATTTAAAAAAAAAAAAGAATCCTTAAAAGAAAACCAGTAGGTTTCACAGTCTCTTCTGTGTTTAGTACATGATTATCTTCTCTTTTTTTCCCCTAATGCATTGAAACAAGCAAAATGCTGCATTTCACCTCCGCACTTGTCATATGGAATGTAGTCTTGCAGGGCGTCATGCTGTTGGGAGCTCCCTGTTTAGTAGTTCTGCTGAGAAGAGGGCATCTGCTCCCACAGCAGTGGTGCATTATCAGGAGCCCTCATGTGTGTGCTGCTCTGCTGACTCAGGATGAACAACTGGCGAGCAAATAGTGGCTCCAGCTGTAGGTGAAAATTGTTAGTAACAATTGTTCTTCAAAGTCCAATGATTCTCACATCAAACTATGTAACATGCATGTTTTAGATGCAACCATGCAGACATCACATCAGTGACCAGGAAATGGGATGGTTGTATGTACCTGCACTGTTATGGGTCTCCTGTGAGTGTGGATGTCATGGCACTGCTCAAAATACAACAGTACCTGGAAACAAGGAGGAGGACGTGCCTGTAGACAGTAGCCTTGTAACTCTAAAAGACAAAGATATAGAAGATTAATGGGTAAAACCATGAGCGGTTATTCTTCCTCTTTCTCATATGCTCACTTCTGGAATCTAGGGATTACCAGCAAATGCTTAGGGATCATTTCATTTCCTGGTTTATACAAGCGAAAAACAAATGTGAGCTTTCACCATGAAAGAGTATACAGATTGTTCTAACCTGTGATGAACTGCTGAATGTCCAGAAGTTTGCTGGTCTGGTTCTTCTCCAGTTTATTGGGTTTATCAGCATTGATGTTGGGCACCAGCTCCCAATAGACCTTGGCATTGCAGAGCTGATGGGCGCACAGGCCATCAGGAGCCATCCAGACCAATATGCCACGCTCCAGCTCTGTGCCCTCACCCTGAGGGAGTTGTACAAGTTCAGAGCTTCCATAATTCTGGTTTTCGTCATAAGGAGCCAACCTGCAACCCTCTGTGCTGTACACGGTCATCTCCCTGATCAGAGAATCTCCACTGAATACAGACACCTGCAGTCTGGGATCTGCCACATGCAGGGAGAAGTTAGAATATGGGAATACAGGTGTGTGTGTGTGTGTGTGTGTGTTTATGTGGACATACCAGAGAAAGCAGCAGATCTCATGCTCTGCTCCAAGTTAAAGGTGGATGTTGAAGGGTCAAAACCGCTGCAGCTGTAGAACGAGTTGCTGATCTGGTACCCGACTGCAGCAACAACAAAAAAAGGAATATACATAATTATATGCATAAATGATATTATAAGGGACGTATTTGCATGTCCTGTCTTTCACAGGCAGATTCATTACCTGGGTCCCGAGACACGGTGTATGAGTTTGGACTGTAGGGATAGTAGAAATCTGGAAATGGAGCTTGCTCTGGCAAATCTCTCCATCCTTTCTCACCTGGAGGCAGGAAGTTTGAAACCTGTGCAAAGAACACACCACACAGCCCATAAATCATGAGCACAGATTTATTGCTCTCCTAAATCATGTGCATAATCATGTGCTCTCCTAAATACAGGTGCATCTCAAAAAATTTGAATATCGTGACGTTCATTTTTTTCCTTAATTTAATTCAAAAAGTGTCAATTTTGCATTTCATTTGGAAGTCAAGGTCCCAGAGTCTGGAGGACGAGTGGAACAGAATCCCTGCTGCTTGAAGTCCAGTGTGACGTTTCCACAGTCAGTGGTGATTTCTGGTGTCATGTTATCTGCTGGTGTCGGTCCAGTGTGTTTTCTCAAGTCGAGAGTCGATGCAGCGTCTACCAGGAGATTTCAGAGCTCTTCATGCTTCCATCTGCTGACGAGCTTTATGGAGATGCTGATTTCCTTTTCCAGCAGGACTTTGCTCCTGCCCGCAGTGCCAAAACTACTAGTCACTGGTGTACTGACCGTGGTATTACTGTGCTTGATTGTCCAGCCGACTCGCCTGACCCGAACCCTATAGAGAATCTATAAGAGACATCAGACCCGACAATACAGACGAGCTGAAGGCCGCTATCAAAGCAACCTGGCCTTCCAGAACACCTCAGCAGTGCCACAGGCTGTTCGTCTCCATGCTACGCCGCATTGATGCAGTAATTAGGGCGGCTGTGGCTCAGTCGGTAGAGCAGGTTGTCCACTAATCCACTAACCATGGGGTTGGCGGTTCGAATCCCGGCCCGGGTGATCCCATGCTGAAGTGTCCTTGGGCAAGACACTGAACCCTAAGTTGCCCCCAATGGCAAGCTAGCACCTTGCATGCAGCTCTGCTACCATTGGTGTGTGAGTGTGTCTCATTAGTAAGTCGCTTGTAAATGTAAAAATGTAAAAATGATATTTCTGTAAAGCTGCTTTGAGACAATGTACCATTGTAAAAAAGCGCTATACAAATTGATAAATTAAGAAAAAAT
>JAFFST010051900.1:124864-137270 GCA_022414735.1 Noturus placidus
GCATGCAAGGTGCTAGCTTGCCATTGGGGGCAACTTAGGGTTCAGTGTCTTGCCCAAGGACACTTCGGCATGTGGAGTCACCCGGGCCGGGATTCGAACCGCCAACCCCACGGTTAGTGGATTAGTGGACAACCCGCTCTACCGACTGAGCCACAGCCGCCCACAGCTGCCCGATGACTCCTGGGATAGGCTCCAGGTTCCCCCGTGACCCTGAAAAGGAGTAAGCGGTTGAAGATGGATGGATATTTTTTAAACAGCTATTACGCCTTTAATGTACTTTCCAGCGTGAATGTTGCGTGTTTCTCCTGTCCACCTTTAGATGGCGCTCAAACAACAAGCGCCCCGTGAAACAAACACGCTGAAGAAGCGGAGTGACTCAGATGGTGGTGGTTGCGTTTTAGTCGCCCAAAAGAAAGCCCAATTTATTTTTTTTCAGCTCATAGTTATTATTAAGAGTACGCCACTATGGAGAACGGCGAGTGCAGGGGCCAGGTGTCCACCGAGCCAATCAGGACTCATGATTTTTCCGAGAAGGTTTTGGAGCAGATGGTGCATTTCCATGTGATGAAGCTCACCGGGGGCTTTTTCCTCTGGGTCGGAACCAGTCCTGTCCTTTCAAACCTGGCGGTTTCGATGAACAGCAGATTTGTAAGTTACATGCCAGTTGTTCCTGAACAAAAAAACATTTTATTTTAAGCACATCATGAGTATACCTGCTAAGATGCTTCTCTCATCTCAATATGCTTTCTTCTGAGCTTATCAAATTCGAATGTTGTCTTGATTGGAATGTTGTTTTTTTTTTTATTTTTTAATAAATACTAGGACTCTATGCCTTTGTCTACTTTGGTACTGGGAGATTCATCAGACACGACCCCAACTTCTCTGGCGCAGAGACTGAGTAAGAGTTCACCACACTAGTACTTACACCAGTGGTTTTCAAAGTGGGAGCCGCCAGGGGGCGCTCAACAATTTGGTGTGAAAAATAAATTCTCGCAAACACACACAATCAATTCCTAATGTAATGTAAATATGTAAGATGTAATGTATAAAAAAAGGGGGATATATTCAGAAGTCTTTTTTTTATTAGTCAGAAGTATTTTTAATGTGTTTTGCAAAAGGGGGGCCTCGGTCAAATGTTAATTCCATTTGGGGGGCCTTGCACTGGAAAAGTTTGGGAACCACTGACTTACACCATAACATTAAAACCACCTGCTTAATATTGTGTAGGTCCTCCTTGTGCCACCAGAACAGCTCTGGTCCATTGACTCTACAAGTTCTCTGAAGGTGTGCTGGGTATCTGGCACCAAGATGTTAGCAGCAGATCCTTTAAGTACTGGACATTGCAAGGTGGCACCTCCATGGCTCAGACTTGTTTGTCCAGCACATCCCACAGATGCTCGATCGGATTGAGATTTGGGGAATTTGCAGGCCGAGTCAACACACTGGTCCCTTTGTGATGTTCCTCAGACCATTCCTGGACAATTTTTGCAGTGTAGCAGGTGCATTATTCTGGATGTACTTGGTCTGCGACAATGTTTAGGTAGGTGGTACATGTCGAAGTGACATCCACATGAATGCCAGGACCCAAAGTTTCCCAGGAGAACATTGCCCAGAGCATCACACTCAGTACGTTTACATGGACAACAATAATCCATTATTAACCTGATTAAGAAACTAGCATGTAAACAGCAATTTTTTACTACCTTAATCCGATTAAAGTCATACTCGAAATAAGCATAAATGGAATTAAGACGTGTGGAGTACTCCTGTTGTGGTCACATTATCGATGTGTATTACAGAAATGTACACACCGTAATCACACTATTATCCTCGTTTTCACCGCATTTTGCGGCAGGACACATTCACACGGCAGTGCTCAAACGGTTTACGGCAAACAAGCGAACACTGCTGAGTCCGAAAACGCATATTTACTGTACCTGCTGTATAGTAGGAAAAATGCATGTATTTCAGCTACTGTATAGTAGGCCAGTACGCAGTTTGGGACGCAGCCCACGGCTTCAAGCAGTCATCTATTTGCACGTACAGCATGGCAAATAATTAACTGCACTTTAAGCTTTCATAAAATTAAAATTATAAACACCCAGAACTGATTAACGTACCATAATGAAAACAAATTGTATGTTGATACGTGAAATTCTGGAGGGAACGGTGGACGGCGTGGCGCGGAGACATAATGACGTGGATCGTTAATCGAGCTATCTTCTATAACATATCAAACTGGAACATTAAAGGAATATTCTAAAAGCGACTGACGTAAACACCTTAATCACAATATTGTCTTATTCAGAATAAGGTCAATAATTTGATTATTGCTGTCCATGTAAACAGTCACTGCCTCTGCTGGCTGACTTTCTTCCCATAGTGCACCCAGCCATCCATCAAACCAGTGATTCATCAGACCAGGCCACCTTCTTCCATTGCTCCATAGTCCAGTTCTGATGCTTACTGCCCATGACCCTATCTCCGGTTCACTGGTTATCCTTCCTTGGACCATTTTTGGTAGGTACTAACCACTGCATAAAGGAAACACTCCACAAGACCTGCTGTTTGGGAGATGCTCTGACCCAGTCGTCTAGCCATCACAATTTGTCCCTTGTCAAAGTCACTCCGATCATTTCCGTCCACCTTTTCTGCTTCCAACACATCAATGTTCGAAGTGATTGTTCATCCATCCATCCATCCATCTTCAACCGCTTACTCCTTTTCAGGGTCACGGGGAACCTGGAGCCTATCCCAGGGAGCATTGGGCAAAAGGCGGGGTACACCCTGGACAGGGTGCCAGTCCATCGCAGGGCACAATCACACACCCATTCATACACTACGGACACTTTAGCCACGCCCATCAGCCTAACATGCATGTCTTTGGACTGGTGGAGGAAACCGGAGTACCCGGAGGAAACCCCCGACACACGGGGAGAACATGCAAACTCCGCACACACATGGCCCTGGCGGGACTCGAACCCCGGACCCTGGAGGTGTGAGACAGACGTGCTAAATATTAAGCCACCGTGCGCCCCTGATTGTTCATTTGTTACCTAATATATCCCACCCCTTGGCAAGTGCTATTGTAATGCGTGTTATTCAATTCACCTGTCAGTGGTTTTAATGTTATGGCTGATGGGTGTATAATTTAAATTCAGTTAATTGTCACTTTGTTTCTGCATGTTGGTTTTGTTAATGTTATAACAGCTAAAAATGTTTTCCTGACATAAGAATCCAAGTGTATTGTAGAACATGAATTCTTAATTTTTCTACGGTTTTCTGATGTTTCTCAACTTGCAGCAAAGAAGACCAAGAAGCAGGTGTTTGTGAGTTATAACCTTCCAGTGACCGACTCCAATTTAACGATGTCCGTGGAGAACCGAATAAAAAAGGAGATGGAGCTCCACCCTGACAAATTTTAACTTCTTTCTACTGTGTATTTTTCCAACACTGCATGTCTTGTACATAGATAAACGAATAAATGTTAATAAAAATACCCATCTCTATCTGATCTAATCCCAAAAAAACCCTGATACATTCTTACAAGTCTATACGCTTAGAAATCTTTATTTACTGACAAAAAAAAATTGTTATTCCAATGTATTTATTCACAAATGGTACGTCTTATAAAAATGAACAGTGGAAAGGATATATTTTGATGAATTGCACTGCATATACCTGCATGTTACTGATGAGAAACACTATTGAACAGTGGTATAAAATAAGTACATTTCAATCATGGATTCACACCCGTCATATCAAATGACCATTTAAATACCAGTGAACATTTATTTATCTTTTGGCCAGCGAGTTAAAATGCATCAATTTACGTCCCGGAAATTTCTTTACATAATTTGGATGTCTCACATTGAGCACACTTGTTGAAATAGAGTCCAATCTGTGCGTTTCTCGGTTAAAATATCTCAATATCAATCCATTTTAGATCTTTTTCTCAGATTATCAGTCACAATTTAAGGCCAGTTATACAGTACATCCATTCTGGGTAAACTTTGGCAGTCCATATTGAGTACAAAACAGTCAGAAAAACTTGTTTGTTTGTTTTTTTGTGCATATTTTGTGCAATCAACAAACTCCACAACAGTGAAGACATTTTCGAATCTCATATTCAGTAGTTCAGGAAGAAAAGAGGAAAGAAAAAAAAAAAAAAAGAGTCACAGATAATATACTGCCCAAAACATTTACAGGAAATACTGAGCAGCAAAGTCAGCAGCCCTTACTTTGTCTGTGCTCTGCCCTGCCTTTTTAATTTCCAAATGGAAATTGAATGTTCTAGTGTAAAACTATAGGATATCCACTCACACACTCACTCACTACAGACCTGCACCAGTTTCCTTTAACACACCTGGATGCTAAGATCGTTGTTAAATGCTACGATGGAGTTGACACTTTAAACCATCTCTGTGACCTTAAACACGATCTTAACACTGATGTTTTCAGCCAACTAAGCTATGGGTTTTCAGCCTGGCTCCCCCCCAATCCATAATCAGGTCACGCTTCCTTGTTCTGCCGTCCCTCTTCCCCCCCCCACACACACACACACACATACATGAGACTACACACATCATGCATAAGAAATTAAGAGTAACATGATTGTTTTTTTTTTCATGGACAGTACAAAACTATAGAAAACAAAAACTGTGAGGCAACTTGACAGTTTGCCAACATCAGCCTGAACTTAGTGGTCATTTGAAAAATAGACTTCCATTCATTGCTCGAGTTAAGTTACGTCAACATTCATTTTCACAACACTCACATCCAATGCTCCTGGATTAAGAAGTTCGACACATTATGAGTAGTCAGTAGTTTTGACATCATTCACTGGTTAAAATGCTCTAGGAAATCTTAGCACTTGTAACCTCATGATGCATCTCTGTGCTTGCGGGCCAATCAGATCATTGACGCTGTTCTTCATATGGCCTTTGGCAGGCTTTGATTCGTGCATCACACGCACACAGTCAAGTCCTCACTCCGTTCGCTGTGCTGTTACTAGGCGCTGTGGTATTGCTGGGATTGACGACCTGATGAAGAGGCGTGTCCTGAACGCGAGAGTACTCCCTGACCTCTTGCCTGGCCAGAAGGTGGTGCTGCTCTCCAGGGAGGAGGGGCCTGCGCAAAAGCCCCTCCCCTTCAGCCAGAGATTCGGGTAGCGGTTGGCCGGTGGTCTCAGGCAGCAATGGAATGCAAATGATGCAGAGGAGAGTGCAGCATGTGAGGATGACATGGTGAAGGAAGAAGCCTTTCTGGTTGTGAAGTTCAATAAGTGGAGCAGTTAGCACGCCGAACCCTGCGCTAGCCAGGACCAAACCTACGCCTCCACCCCTAACACACACACACACACACAAGAGCAAAGTTATTTTATTCACATTTCATATCAATTGATGGAACAATGATTTTCCAAAAATGTGCTTGCCCTCTAAAAAGGTCAACATTTAACTGTATTTTTTCATTTGTACGTTTAGCTTTATTTCTCTCCATCGCCCTCACCCTGACACAGACAAGGTGCTGGTGTTTGCCTGCTTTTCAACCACCCTATCACAGCACCTTAAGACATCCGTCCATTTTCCGGACCGCTTATCCTACACAGGGTCTCAGGGGAGCATGGAGTCTATCCCAGGGAACTTTGGGGACAAGTTGGGGGACACACCTAAGCTTAAAACAGCTTAAGACATAACTTACATTTTTCATTCAAAAACTAAATTTTTGGCCTTGAATAATTTATGAGCAAGTGTTCACTTTATCGTCGGGAGAGCACAGGTTTAAATCCTGACAATGCCAAAGGCATCCATGGAACCAAAATTGGCTGTAATCTCTGTGTGGGAGGGATTATACTCTCTCTCTCTGCTCGGTCAATCACATTAACAATCGTGGTCAATCGTGGGTATCTGTGAGATCTTGTATGTGGAAGAGGGGGGACAGTGTTTTGTGAGAGTCTCTGTGTGTTCTAATGCCCTGTGATGCAGCATGAGCTGCAGTTTGAAAGGATGCATTTGGCCAGCTTGAATTCTCAAATCTGACCAGTTTAGTAGGCGTACATAAATTTTCTGTAACAGCAGCTATGGCTGCAAGGGAAATCTAATTTTTATATTAACATGCATGTTCTAATACCCATCATTTCTATAGTAAATCCACAAGGACTTGTACGACAGACATCCACATCATTTGAGGCTAATAATAAACATGATATGGTGAAGGTTTCTGTAGCAAGTCTCCAGTTTCGGTCATCAGGACGTAAATGTAACTATAAACAGATTTTTTTTAAAGTATGTAATCATTAAAATTGGAAAATTGTTGTGGTATTTCAGGGTCATGGGGGAACCTGGAGCCTATCCCAGGGAGCATCGGGCACAAGGGACAGGACACCCTGGACAGGGTGCCATGACATGTTAAAATAAAATAATCAACATCAAGGTGGCAACCCATCACACCATAATGTAGCTGATGAGTCTATAAACTTTTTCCAAGAAGTTACAAACACCGCAATAAAGAGAATATACAGCATGAGAGAAACATGGGCAAAGAAGAAAGGATGCAGAGAGAGAGAGAGAGAGAGAGAGAGAGAGAGAGAGAGATCCAGGTATTCCAGTGATTTCACCTGATAACTGTAGGTGTGATCTCTGTGCAGTAGAAGATACTAAGTGTGCTGACAGCATGAGACGAGAACATTCCAATGATGGAAAACGCTGCAGAGAACCGCTGATTTAGCGTGTCCCTGAGAACTGATATTAAACAGAACATTGTTAAATATCTGTGCAGGGATTAATTGAGGGAGCCTGTGTAATGTAATATTAATTGGTCTTACCTGCATTGTGCCGAAGACTGTACTTTCCGATTACTGGAAAAAATAAAAATAATAAAAAAAAAGAGATACCAGCATTTAAAAAATGCAGGGGAAACAATATGCATCCTACAACTCAAATGAATCCATCAGAGCAAGATGTACAAAAGAAAATTTGTCCTAAATATTAAATAAACCAATGTCCATAGCCGAATCCCTGCAAGTTACAGGTTAGTGCCATTTCACCAGCATTATAGTCTTTTTGCCATTCATTAGCAAGGCTAATTATAATGACAAAATCATGTCTCAAATAACAACAAATGCAATTACATGTAAGTCATGTACACCTCATTTGTAAGTCGCTTTGGATAAAAGCATCTGCTAAGTGAATAAATGTAAATTACAGCACCAACCTTGTAACAACGATACAACTGAGACACACCTATAGGACTTCACATGCTCCAGTTACTGTCCATAAATGCATTACACTCTCCATTGACAGATTTTGGTTCAATAAAATATTATTTCCTTAAAAGTTGTTTATTCAAGTGTGCAGTAGGCCTTTGCATGTTGATTAAGATTACTTATTAGGTTAATCTACTGGTGAGGTTGTGTAGGATATCACAGACTCCATACTCCAGTTCTGAAATCACCTCTATGAATAACAACAGAGTTAGAGAAGGAGAAGAGCACTATTTGCCCTTTCGATGAATAAATCACTGAATCATTCGGATTGTCGCAAATTCGAATCTTTTTGTATACACCATCTACAAACATTCAGTATGCATGTGCAAGCTCGTGTATGTACACACTCACAGCTGAGCAGGCCGAGCTGCAGTAATGAGGCCAGTGCTGTGATGATCATGAACGTGAGAAGGCCGCCTCGTCTGCCAAATGCTGCCACTACTGGACAAAGCACCAGACACGAGGCCATGGCGATGCCTGCCAGTGCAAAATAGTGCAGGTGAGAGGTGCTGCCTTCCAGAACACTGCGTGCAAAACAGTGGTGGATACCATAGCCAGTCAGCCTGAGAGAGAGAGAGAGAGAGAGAGAGAGAGAGAGAGAGAGAGAGAGCAAGCAAAAGAAAGAGATTTAATAAGCTTTAATATACATCATGACCAGGGCTGGCTTTAACCTTTTGAAGACTATGAAAAATTTAAATAAGGGAACCCACAACACAATGGCAATTTTGCCTCAACACCATCTACACGATCTTTTTAAGGAAGCTAATTTAAAGAAAGCACTCTAATTTCCATATACACTTGACATAAATCCCTCGGGATTAAATAGTCACGGAGTAACTATTGGATAAAAATCCAGAGAGTTACCTGTAGTTAAACATTTCATTGTACGAGTAGGGGCACATGTATGGTTAGCACATTTGCATCGCACCTCCGAGATTGGGGATTCGAATCCCACCTCTGCTCTGTTTTTTTTTTTTCCCACAAGTTTGCATGTTCTCCCCGTGCTTTGGGCGTTTCCTCTGGGTACTCCGGTTTCCTCCCCCAGTGCAAATATATGCTTTGTAGGCTGATTGGCATTTCCAAAATTGTCCGCAGTGTGTGAATGGGTGTGTGTATGATTGTGCCCTGAGATGCGTTGGCACTGCGTCCAGGGTTTCCCCTGGCATAGACTCCAGGCTCCCCACGAGCCTGTGTAGGATAAGCGATATGGAAAATGAATGGATTGTACATCCATCCATCCATCCATCTTCAACCGCTTACTCCTTTTCAGGGTCACGGGGAACCTGGAGTCTATCCCAGGAAGCATCGGGCACAAGGCGGGGTACACCCTGGACAGGGTGCCAGTCCATCACAGGGCACAAGCACATACACACTCACATTCAGACACTACGGACACTTTAGACACGCCAATCAGCCTAACATGCATGTCTTTGGACTGGGGGAGGAAACCGGAGTACCCGGAGGAAACCCCCGACACACGGGGAGAACATGCAAACTCCACACACACATGGCCCTGGCGGGACTCGAACCCCAAACCCTGGAGGTGTGAGGATGTGCTAACCACTAATCCACCGTGTAAATTAAGGAATAATACACGACAGACTGTGCTATTGGACGCAAAGCGAAAGTGGATTATTTTCGTGTAACAAACATGATCTCTGTAGTCTAGAGTTCCACTTAAAGCACAATCATTTGCCAACAATTAAAATGTTTTTATTTGTTAATGAATGACATATCATGCTTTTTAACTGTTTACTTATATTATATAATAAGCTATAATAATCTATTGTTCACTCACCAGCCTCGCATTTTCTCTCTTTTGAAGTTAGTAAAACAAAAAACGCAGCTTGTTATGTGACTGAGGAAACCTCAAAGCACAAATTCCTCTCTCTTGAAGATTCCCATGTCAAGAAACTGACTGTTACAAAGCACTGATACTCGAGACTCCTTAAAAAATAAATCCACGTTACATAAATGTCTCCTAATAGAAAACTTCTCCACATCAGCGATTATACGGTTTTCTTCGTTAAACAAAATGTTTATTATTAGCTTTAGGTTATGTAAAAATTAGATTATATTACTGCACGCCCAATTTTTCAGTTTTTTATTTGTTGAAAAAGTTTGAAATATCCAATAAATTTGGTTCCACTTCATGATTGTGTCCCACCTGTTGTTGATTCTTCACAAAAAATTACAGTTTTATATCTTTATGTCTGAGGCCTGAAACGTGGCAAAAGGCCGAACAGTTCAAGGGGGCCGAATACTTTCGCAAGGCACTATATATATATATATATATAAAATTAGTGCTAGTGTCAGAGCCATGCAGAAAATCCATTAACGCCTTCTGATTTGAGAATTCACCCTCACTGTGATATAAACCTGATTATACAATACAAATGTTTGCACACAGTTGAGAAGAAAAAAAGGTTTTTAAAAATAATTTTTAATAAAAAATGATTAATAAAAATTTTATTAATTTAGAAAAAAAAAAAAAATTGTGAAAATACCTAAACGTCAAATGTTGGTGTGTTCCGCAACAAGAAATAATCCAAAACATTTGGCGAAATCGACCGAAAACTAAAAACAAAAGAGCGTCTGCTTCTTCAGTTTGTCTGGTCATTTCTCTGCAGCAGTGGTTTCAGCACCTGCGTGCCTCCCCATGCACCAAATGCTGTAAGATCCTCTCACTTGAGGAGATTTACACTTCCTCCATTGTAGTGCAAAAGAGGCGTTGAGCAAACTGAAAAGCTTTATTTAAAATTTTAAATATGTAATATTTAATAAAATACTTATCCAGTGTGAAAAACAACAAGGAACTTATCCTGGGTTCTATTATGTGTTCTTTATCTTCTCCCTTTTCTGCTCTAGAGGTTTCTTGTTGAAATATGGGCTAAATCTCTGTACTCAACCCTCCCATTATCTTTGGGGTCAATTTAACCTCATTCAATGTTTAACGTCTGTAAATACATGATTTATTTATTTATTTATTTATTTTTCGCTTCAGATTTAATGACTTTTCCTAATTTAATGGGGACAACTCTGTAAACATAAAATTAACCTGCTGATATTTTTTCAATGTCCTGTACACATTTGTAGCGTCCGTGTTCCTTGGGGTCAATTTGACCCCAGGCTCTTTTAGCGGTATAAAACTGAAGACATATTAAAATTTCACACCCATTTGTTTTGGTTGTTTTATTGAGGTCACTAGAACACGTTATAATTTTATAATGTTCATTATTATTTTACATATTCAATATTATATTCAAAAAACTTCCCTCCGTTTTAGGGCTCTAACCTAACATAACCGTATCTGTAGTGTTGCGGGAACCACTAGTAGTTCACATGACATGGGACATCATTTTCATGAGAACTTTGATGTTTCCTGTGCCGTGGGGGAGGGGAAAACATAATTCTCATGGTTTACCAAACAAAGGGGAGGAGCAAACATTATAAAAAAAAGCATGAACAGAAGCCTTTTAAACCATTTCTCTTTGTGCTCTCCATCTCTCTCATTTGAAAATGAAATCTAAGCAAAGATCTTCTGTCAGTGAGTGTGTCACAGTTTTTTGACCATGAAAGTGACAGAGGAGAATGTGTCTGAGACCGATGATAATATTGAGGAGGACCTTGATTTTGAGGCATCCTCCTCAGATGAGAATGAGACTCCTAATGTTGACCCTCCTGTTGTCTCTCCACCACACACAAACCCATTACCTTCCAAAAATGGAAAGTTATCATGGTCCCGCTCACCACCTGAACGACAGGGTAGACTTAGTGCTGCTAATGTCATCAAAATGGTTCCAGGGCCCACTAGATATGCTGTCAGCCATGTCCAAGATATAAAATCAGCATTTGATCTTTTCATCACACCATCAATTGAAAAGGATGTACTTGAAATGACAACTCAGAGGGTAGGCGCTTGTATGGGGACGGTTGGAAAGACTTCGATGTGACTGACCTGCAAGCCTACATTGGGTTGCTCATTTTGGCAGGAGTCTACAAGTCAAAAGGAGAAGCAACAGCAAGCCTTTCGAATGCTGACACTCGGAAGACAATATTTCCAGCCACCATGCCTTTAAAGACATTCTATGTATTCTCCCGTGTCATACGCTTTGATGACAAAGAAACAAGACAGGGCAGATGAGAGCGTGACAAGCTCACAGTAATACGGGATGTATTGGACAAGTTGGTCCAGCGATTACCCTTTTTTTATAATCCAGGCACCCGCATCACTGTGGATGAATGTCTGGTTACATTTCGTGGGCGCTGTCCTTTCAGACAATACATGCCAAACAAACCAGCCAAATATGGCATAAAAATATGGGCCGCATGTGATGCACAGTCCAGCTATGCCTGGAATATGCAGGTGTACATGGGTAAATCTCCTGGAGAAGCACCTGAAAAAGATCAGGGCATGAGGGTGGTACTAGACATGGCTGAGGGACTGAATGGCCATAAAATTACATGTGATCATTTTTTCACATCGTACTCCCTGGGTGAAGAACTGCTAAAAAGGAAGGTTACCATGTTGGGGATAGTGATGCCTACAATGCCTTTGTGTTATATAGTGAAATAAACAAGGACTGAAACAGCGGAAAACTGAGTCGAAGGAGAATTTTCCTGGAGCAGCTGGGTTACGAGCTAGTGAAACCTCACATTGAGAGAAGACTGTGCCTTCCAAGAGCATCAACAGCTGCTGCAACTGTTGTGAAGGACATCCAAATGGAGACACACACTCCATTGGTTCAAACTGCAAGCAGGAAACGCAGCAGGTGCCAGGTCTGTCCCAACAGAAATGACACCAAGACCAGCAACACTTGCAAAATGCAAAAAATACATCTGCAAGGAGCACACACACACTTCCTGCACATCATGTGCAAAGTAGTGCAGACAAAAGGCTGGAATGTACCTTATGGAGGGCTGTAGAAAAAAAACCAATATGCTGTTCATATTCTGTCCAACTCATATTTTTTAACTCACACTTACAGTCTCAAAACTATTCCTGACAAAATGCTCAAATTTATTTTTTACAGGTGGTTTTGTAAATCCATCTTTCTTTCTTTAACTACATAACATTTACATTTATTCATTTAGCGGACGCTTTTATCCAAAGCGACTTACAAATGAGACACACTCACACAC
>JAFFST010051900.1:172018-200259 GCA_022414735.1 Noturus placidus
GTGTAACCCCGCCTTGTGCCCGATGCCTCCTGGGATAGGCTCCAGGTTCCCCGTGACCCTGAAAAGGAGTAAGCGGTTGAAGATGGATGGATGGACTTCTGATATTTTGACATCAAGAGAAAACAACAACTTTTGTTCTCATGAGATCTCAATGAAAAAGTTTCCTTTTTTTTCCAAGAAATGTTTGTTATCGAAAGAAAATAACTTTTGTTATCTCGAGAGCATGAGAAAATAAAGCCAATAAAAAAACAGAAATATATATATAAAGGTCTCGCACCACAGTACTTAAGCGATCTTCTGGTCTTCTATGATCCGCCACGCCCACTTAGATCCAGAGATGCAGGCTATTTGACGGTACCGCGAATAGTGAAGGCTACAGCAGGGGGTAGAGCTTTCTCTTATAGAGCCCCACAGTTATGGAACAGTCTTCCAATTAGTGTTTGGGACAAAGACACAGTCTCAGAGATTAAGTCTAGGCTTAAAACATATTTGTTTACTCAAGCCTACCCTGACTAGACTTTGTTATGCTAAGCACAGTCCTAATAATCTTTTCCACTCAGCGGCTTGCTCAGTTGGGATAAATTAGCAACTTTAATATCTACATATCGTTTTGATATTGCTGTAAAGCTGCTTTGAGACAATGTCTATTGTAAAAAGCGCTATACAAATAAAATTGAATTGAATTGAATTGAATATATATATTTCTGTTTTTTATTGGCTTTATTTTCTCATATATATATATATATATATATATAACTAACTCTGTGTTTATTGATTGGATTATTATTGGATAAGCACTAAGACTGGATGTGAAGTGCAAATAAAGAAGAAAAAGCACTGAAAAGAAGAGCTATCCTGAATAAACACGTGACAGAGGCGGAGATAAAGAGATAGAGATAAAGGCGGGGGCGGGGCTTCCGCGTTGAAGGTGGGGTCAGTAGAGTCAGTAGTTTGGAGCGGCAGCGAGTTTCCTGCGCACTTCTTTAACTTAAGCGTGGTCTGAATTCCTCGGTGTTTTGTTGTTGTCGGTGTGTTTTGTTGTTGTTGTCGGTGTTTTGTTGTTGTTGTCGGTGTTTTGTTGTTGTTGTCGGTGTGTTTGTGGATGAAACCATGAGTGTTTACGACTCTCAGCGCGCGCTGCACTCTGTCAGTCGACGCACTGGCTCGCGCAGCGACATCGCAGTCAGTAGCTATCAGTTCGGCGGTAATGGATTCGAGCAGGACTATCCCGAGGACTACAACGCCTACACGTTCTCCAAAGGCTCCCTGGGGGGAGGACAGGGGTAAGCGTTCCTCACAGAGCTTAGGCAGCACTGTAGTCTGGCCATCACACATCCAGGGTCCACTATGCAGAGAGGTGGCTTCTGGGAAGTTTCATGAGCACTGTGGTCAGCTCAAAGCCTTTGATGAAATGAAGACACCAAGAGTCCCACATCTGTAACCAGATTATTCATGTCTTTAATCACGTGGTCATAGTATTGAAATTGTGACCCAAGTCCAGTCCATAATAAAGCCTATGTTCTCTAACCTCAGTGTTCAGTTTCAGGGCTGTTCTCTCAGCAGGTGCTGGTGGGGTTTTCTTACCAGTTCACAACAATGGATCATCTGATGGCGGTCAGAAAGTGGATCATCATCTCTCTATAAGATTGCTCGATTAATAATTGACCTTTTATAATAGCACTTTACAGATTACTTTGCAGCTGGTCTTTTCATGTTCACGCCCGGTTTCATGGGGAATTCTTTATATTCATCTACGCGTCATTATTCATCATTTGTTAGTGCTGTAGTCTTTATACCAAATGTACATTCTTACAAGTCGGGCACAACGACTAGTTGTGCTATAAACTGGGAAATGTGGCCGCAGATATTTTGACTTCAAACAGAAAGTGCACAGAGTGCAAATAGTTTTGGCTTCAGTATTCTCGGCCCCCCTCAGCAGTTCCTGTAAATTATGACCTAGGTGTGAACTCGACGGCAGCAGGCGAATCTGGTTAATGAATCAGTTTTAAGACAAGGAAGTTACACTTTATATACTTTATTTTTTTTTTTTGGAGTGAGTTTTAACCAGGAGATTCAAATAGGACTTGACGCGTACAACATGCATTCACATTTTTCTTATTTTTTTTTCTATAAATTATACTCATGTCTTATTGTTTTCTAGAGCATAAAATACCCTTTTAAACCACAAAGCAGTTGTTTGGTTTGTGTGCATGAGGCTATTTTATTTTATGACTTCATGTTCTGTGGGAAAAGCAAAACCGAGTTGTTATTTAGGATTATACAGAAATGTGTAAAGGAATTTGCACACAGGAATTAAGGCTGGGGCAAAAATAGAAAGTTTGACAGCCAGGCTGCACATCAAGCAGTACAGCATTCTAAATGTGTCATTTATACAATGAGCGAGTCTTAATATAGAGTTTTTTTTTTTTTCTTGAGCACTGTGTGATACGGCACAAGTTTACCCAAATACTGGATCTCCTGAATAGTAATGATGGGTTTTTCTTACAGCTATAATAACGTACATTCATGCATGTTTGTGCAAGCTTCTCTGAACACGATCCAGCAATACGTTTTCTTTTTATTATAACCTTCTCTTTAGACCTCCCCTTCATGTTATCATCCATCAGAGAGCTTCCATACTCAAGGGCCAATGCCAAGAGTTCCTTCATCAAGCGGAGTTTATTTTACAAACGGTGAGTGTAGTCGGCAGTTCCACTTGCTCCTGCTCTTTCTCCTGTTTTTTTTTTTTTTAAACAGGGTGTGTGTGTGTGTGTGTGTGTTTTTGTGTGTGGTGAACTGACGTGTGTCGGTGTTGCAGGACACAGATAGAGCGCGGGCTGCAGTAGAAGCAGAGCACTACATGTTGTCTGCCAGGGACGATATTGAACAGCTCAAAGGTCTTGCTGTGGATCTTCGGAACATGGGCCAGCCCAACGAGAGTGTGCTAATGATGTGAGATATGCATGCACACAAATACAGACGTCTGCATACATTTACAGACACAACCAATGCCACACAAAGACATACTGTATATACATAAACATAGGCCTGAACATACTGTTTGTACCCTACAATATATTATAAATTCTCACAAATACAGTGCCTTCCAGAAATATCTGGACAATTTTCAATGCATTTTCCTATTTAAAAATTTACTGTAGCCTTTTTGAAACTAGTAGCTTGGATTGTGCATTTTACTGTGACTTGAATGAGCGAGAAAGCTGCAGCTAGTCTACAGGTTTATAGAACATCATGCTGATGGGACTAATTAAAACTGAATGTTCTGCATATTCTGTCTAAAGAAATGGAAGAGAGACTTTGTGGAAGGACACACCAAGCATTTCCAGAATGCAGAAAAGCTGTGGGGGTTAAAAAAAACAAAAACCTAGCACAGCTGGCACAGATCAAGCAGACAGCTGCCCTGCATTGTGAACATTCTCCAACGCTTTATCTGGGTTTTGACACGGCATTGTTTAGATAATACACGAGCTAAATGCTTTATATTTGTTGCCACGGGCCTCTAAATGCAGCAGAACTGAGACAGCAGTAAGCTGCAAATATGAAGTAAACTATTCATGTTACATGCCGTGAACGGGGGGGCGCATATCACTTGTAATATCACCAAAGCGCAATCTCACTTGTACCAAGGACATCCGAGCAAACTCTGCAGCATTTCCGCTAAAGTCCTCTTCGGTAAACGTCTGCCGAACATGACATTACATTACATTACATTTATTATACGCTTTTATCCAAAGCGACTTACAAATGAGACACACTCACACACCAATGGTAGCAGAGCTGCATGCAAGGTGCTAGCTTGCCATCGGGGGCAACTTAGGGTTCAGTGTCTTGCCCAAGGACACTTCTGCATGTGATCACCCGGGCCCGGATTCGAACCGCCAACCCTACGATTAGTGGATTAGTGGACAACCCGCTCTACCGACTGAGCCACAACCGCCCATACACAGCTGCACATGAGTACAGATAAAAGGTCTCATTTACCAACGAACATCACTGCAAAAGACGATTTCGTGCAGTTGCAATTTTGCCAATTTAAGTAGTTTTCTGCCAAATAAAGCATAAATACCTCAAAAAATGCTGCCGCTAAATCAAGACTTTTTGGCTGCAGCAATCACAGAAAATCATGTATGGACTGGTTTTAGCTGCTGTGTACTGTATATTTACTAAGGGGTGTGTTTTCTGTTAAACATAACCCCCCTGAACCAAAACGCCAACCCTATAGCTGTGCTGAAGGAAGAAACAAAGGACAACATGAAGGGCAAATTTATGTTCAACCTGATTATCTTTACCTTACTTTAGTATCTCTTGGCTACATGCAGTTAATTAAATCAATTAATAGAATGCATAATAATGGAATACAAAACTTAAACCAGATTTTCTATGGTTTCATGTGATTAACTAAGACTATTCATACAGCAATAAATTGGCAATATACTACACTCCTTTTAGATGGATATTTCAGTGCTCTCCATATTCTCCTTCATATAATGTATCATTTCGTGCCTGGGCTGTGGTGGTGAGAGCACTGAATCCTAACCACTAGATCACCAGGGATATAGCAGAGGTGTGCAATATGTGTGGGGAATTTTAATCTTAGTGGACCGCTTAGAAACCTGCTTCTTGTACTTGATTACGAGCGACTTTCCCTGCGTAAAAATGAAACTGAGCTCGAATGTGGCTGTTCCTCTGTCAGTCGTTCTTCCTTATAGCTAGAGTTATTTGATCACTGATTAAATCAGTTTTTTTTAAAGATCAGAGCTGTCTGTATGATCACATAATTGCAGTACCGAGCATTGAAGCATCACGCTGCTACCAACTACCAAGATGCATGCCTCAATACTTTCTCATTTAAGAGAACTGTTGTACATTGGTCTTATTCTTAAGCTTATGTATACTAGTTAAGTTCCTGATTCCAGAAAAGATTGAATTTTTGATATGAGGAGCTCTATACGTGCCAGCCCTGCTTTGATTCGGTCATTTTTGTGCCCAGTGTTGAAGAGTGCACAGAGCAGCTGAGAGCAGTACACATGGCTCTGGGCGGCTCTCTGCAGAGGAAGAGCCGAAGCAGCAGAAGCAGCATAGGCTGGGATGAGGCGGATAGGAACTTCCAAGATGCCATTGCCTGGATTGCTCAACAGAAGGTAAACTCAAACGCATGGTTAGTCATAATCACTATACTTTCATTTTCAGACAAGGAAGGGCAAATTAGGAATAGGGAGAGAGCCACAGTACTTTTCCTTCCTTTTTCTTTGTGGGTCATGTCAGAATTACAATACAACCTTCTTCAGAGAATGAATGAAAAGAATCTTCAGCCACACAATAAAGAGGGGCCTGTATTCAAGCCTATGCAGGCACACTGCCAACACCTCCCTGTGGAGAAAAAACTCCCAATCTGACTGTAAATCTAGGATTTGGCTGTTCCTTCTTTCGTGGAAGGTCTTCAACCTTTCAACAGTGCAGTACAGTCTGTCTTAGAGAAACTGAGAAAGAAGTACTGCCAAGCAGTAGTGTGCCCAGAATAGAGGCAGGGATGAGAAACATTAGGCAAATAATACACCCACCCCTCTACTGCATGTATCCAAACCACAGTAACTTGGTCTGAAAGTGAAAATTCCTGTTGTTTTGCTTTTTTTTTATTACAAAAGAGGGAACTGGATCATTTACATTTCAGAGAGGCAAACAGAAGCGTGAGGGAGAGCTTTTCCTTTGAAACATGCATTAAATCCGCCCCACACACACACAGACCTGTCAAATAGAATTACGGCAGAGTCACATGACCTGCCTGCTGATCTAGTACTATGCAATATAGGCTATACAAACAGACTTAAATATCTTAAATCTCCCCAAAATATATCTTTTTATAGATATAGCTTTTATCTGGTTATTCAATCATACACTAAGTTATTCTATCTTACAACAAGCATGTGTATTGGTAAGAAAAACACTATGGTTTATGGTTTGGTCGTACAAGAGAGCGATGATATGCAATAAATAACACATGATTGGCTCATACTGGTAAAAGAAAAAAAAACACATGCTGTGGTGGTGTGATAAAGCTGGGCACGAGGTGGATTCAATTTTTATATATATATATATATATATATATGGGCGCACGGTGGCTTAGTGGTTGGCACGTTCGCCTCACACCTCCAGGGTCCGGGGTTCGAGTCCCGCCAGGGCCATGTGTGTGCGGAGTTTGCATGTTCTCCCCGTGTGTCGGGGGTTTCCTCCGGGTACTCCGGTTTCCTCCCCCAGTCCAAAGACATGCATGGTAGGCTGATTGGCGTGTCTAAAGTGTCCGTAGTGTATGAATGTGTGTGTGAGTGTGTATGTGATTGTGCCCTGCGATGGACTGGCACCCTGTCCAGGGTGTACCCCGCCTTGGGTACATGCCGGTCCCAAGCCCGGTTAAATGGGGAGGGGTGGGGAAAGCAATGGCAAACTACCCCACTACTTCTGCCGAGATGCTTTGTGGTTCGCGTTGATGACATATGTGGGCCATAAAGTGACCGACGGTCGGTCTCGACTAATCGGTGGTAGATAGAGAGATATATATTCATATTCACTGGCTGCAAAATGTGTTATTCCACTTATACAACCTGTCCATGATTACAATTTTTAATTTATTAATGAAGGACAAATCACACTTAACTATTTATGGATGCATTTAATGTTCTGGAACATTTGCAAGGCACGTTAGTTCCGGTTAATCCCCCCCCCCCCCAACGCCCCCCTTCTTGAAGTAAATAGAACTAAAAAATGCAGCAAAGCACAAACCCCCTTCCATTACTGTTATGCAAACGTCTCCTAACATATTAGAACAAGTGCATTAATACACCTCTATCATTTATGGTACAGATGGAATTATTTTCAGAGGTGCTTTTATAAAAAAATGTAATTAAGTTAATGAAATTTAATTGAATTAATGTTAAACTCACACAGAAACTTTAAAACCCTGCTCTTTAAGTGCCCATAATTAAGCTGATAATTTGCCTCTAGCATACGTCAAGCACACAATTAGGTTTAACTTTTTAAAAGGGAGTGTCGTTTCAATTTCTTCATACTTTCTTACACAATTCACTTCTTTTGTAGCGTCTGATCGAGACCTCGCCATGGGGAGACGATCCCGCTGTCATAGATCAGCAGATAATGAATCACAACAAATTTCACAACTCTATCAAGAGAAGTGTGGAAGTGGAAAGAGCTCAAGAGGAACTAGTAAGTTTATTAAACACGCATATACACACACGTGCATGCATACTCTCACAAAAACATTCGGTTTAATGTTAGCATATTGGGGAAGGGGGGGTTGGCCTCAGGTTGTTCAGATCATTCTGAACTTTTGAACGTTAACTTTGCTTTTACTGGCTATTCAATTCATAGAACCTGTATTAAAACCACACTAAAAAATAAATATTATGTAGGGAAATGTATCCATGCAGTGCATCAGGATCTACCAGTGCTACTAATGAATTTTTCACAACTGCGGTTTAAAAAAGAATCCCAACAAATCAGTCCTCTCAAATTGAAAATGAATGACTTCTTGTCGGTTTCTGGCATCACGTTGCCGGTGTGAGTAGACTCTGAACAAATCTTCACCGTCTCTCACGCTAATGCAAATATACACAGAGCTGTAAATCTAGACCATATTCGGTTATGTCAATCACCAAAACACTAGTGCAATAAAGACATAAAGGCCTTTGCCCTGTTACAGAGAGAGAGAAGAGATAAGGCCAGCCTGCATTTGCTGGAGCAGGAATGGGACAGCCTACAGGTAGGCACTAAACAGTCACTTGTGTTGTGTAGCTAACCAAATGTCCATTACCACAGATTTCAGGTCACACAGTGCCATGAAAAATTATTTGCTGTTTTCTTTGTTTTTGCCACAGTTTTAGATTCTCATACACAATTAGGAATCACAAAACAGTTTTTAAATGATTTTCATTTATTGAAGGAATCGGGTTATGCAACACCTATATCACTCATGTGAATAAGTAATCGCCCTATCCTAAACCTTATAACTGGTTCCACCTTTAGCAGCAACAACTGCAGCCAAACACTTCTGATGACTGGAGAGCAAATTGCTTTGGAGGAATTTGCAAAGTTGCTTTAATTCAGCCGCATTGGAGGACTTTCAAGCATGAAAGGTATTGTCTAATGGTGTACTCGCGCTAGGCAGAATAGATCGTTCTGTAGCCGAGCACGTTTGACCCCCAAAGTCTAGTTCGTTTAAGTAGTGTGATCGCTCCCAACTTGATCGCACACAACTTGATGTCAGTGATGCGACTGTCTGCTTCGTGATACATGCAGCACGATTGAAAATCACTGCGGTGGATAAGGGATAATTCTGTTAGGCTATCTGTTAAGCATGTTAGAGTGCGTAATAATAAACTTTTTATTCATATATATATATATATATATATATATATATATATATATATATAAAAGGCCTTTAAAAGTACCTTCTCAAGGTGCTTTACATAAACAAAATCACATATAGATACAAATCATAAAAATGAGCGCACATACCAATAGTTACAAAACAAAAGGTCAAAAGTCAAGTAAAAGCAAACCTAAAAAAAAGTATGTTTTAAGATGATTAACGTTACAATGATGGACTTTTTTGTGCTGTGCGAGAGAAAACCAAAAGCCGCATTGTAATGACAAGCGTGCTCAGGCTCGGAACATTAAGCAAAATGTAAGTGTAGGTTAGCAGGGGTGTGGGGAGGGGGGACAATCGTGCTTGGGCATGGTTCAAGGCAACCGGGACTTGCGAATATGCTCTAAGCCAGGGGTCTTCAACGTTTTCCAGGCCAAGGACCCTCAAACTGATGGCGAGATGGAGCGGGGACCCCCTAATTATATATATTGTATGAAATTGTGTTATATCAAACTGGTACCAAAACTTTTGCGACCCCCATGCAGTACCTCCGCGGACCCCCTGTTGAAGAACTCCGCTCTAAGCATTCAAGTCAGGACTTTAACTAGGCCACTCCAGAACCTTCATTTTATTTATTTGGAGCCATTCAGAGTTCGATTTGCTCTTGTGCTTCGGTGTGTTGTCTTGCTGCATAACATAATTGTGCTTGAGATTTAGATCACAGATTGATGAGCATAATTACAGCATGTCATCAAAGCATCCCCATCCCCAAAACATCACACTACTACCACCATGTTTGACTGTTAATATGATTACGCCATATGTAATGGGACTTATGTCTTCTAAATGTTCCACTTTTGACTCATCAGTTCACATTATCCCAAACAATCTTTGGGGATCACCAAGGTGGTTTTGACAAATGTTCCTCTTGGTTAGCAGTGGATTTTCAACTTTGCCATGGATATCATTTTTTCCCTAATCTCTTTGTAATGCTCATGAATGCTGACCTTTTATCTGAGGCGAGCAAGGCCCGCGGGTCCATAGATGTTTTTCTGGGCTGTTTTGTGACTTCCTGGATAAGTCATTAACGTGCTCTTGGTGGAATTTTGGCAGACTGGCCACTTCTGTGAAGATTAACCACTGGTCCATGTTTTTATTTTTTTTCCGTGTTGGAGATAATGGCTCTCACTGTGTTCGCTGGAGTCCCAAAGCCTTAGAAATGGCTTTGTAACTCTATCCATCATTCTTTTCATTGTGGCACAGTGTGCTGCATGTTGAGACTTTAAAGCCTAATTTACATTGCTGGAAACGTTCTATTTCAGTGATGTTTAAATTGAACAGGACTGGCTGAGCTTGTTGGTGTTGGATACCATTTTTCCTTCAAATACATTTTTAAAACTATCATTTCAAATCTGTATTTTCTGATGTCTTTGGAGGCAAATACTTTTTCAAAGCACTGTAGATTGGGTGCAATCATAATAATAGTTAATGGAATGAATATGTTCTTAGGATATAATTGAAATGGAACACACAATCTAAGAGCATAGTCTTCAGGTTGCCAGGAAATGTTTTGCCCCATATTTTCAGAAACTGTCGTTTGAACGCGGCGCTCACTTACAAGAGCTTCAGAACATCATTGGTGAGATCACAGGAGAGATCATGTGGGTAAATGATCGAGAAGAGGAGGAACTGATGTTTGACTGGGGCAACAAAAACATTGACGTCTACATCACCAAGAAACAAGAGAGCTACTCAGTAAGACTGTACAAGCAGCCATACAAACATACACACACATGCATATACACGGGGTGATTAAAACATGACCATTGTTTCTGGTCACTTTTTTAAAAACCAGAGGTTGATGAGTGATTTGGAGGAGAAAGAGAAACATTTGAATAAACTGAAAATGAAAGTGGACAACCTACTCGCAAACAACCACCCTGCATCAGACAAAATCGAGGTAAGTGCTTGTGTTTCTTTCGTTCTTTCTTTCTTGCACAGGATAATTTGCTTTTTCAAGCGCACATGTCCTCCCTAAACAGTCAGCCCTTGTATTCTCCTAGGCTTACATGGAGACTCTTCAGACCCAGTGGAGTTGGCTTCTCCAAATCACCAAATGCATTCATGTACATCTAAAAGAGAATGCAGCTTACAGTCAGGTAAAACTCCAGCTCCGTTTGCACCAAGGATTATCAGTTAGCCTTTTTTGCTCATGGAAGTGTTTTGTTTTGGTTTAAGACAATGTGGGACTCAAATAAGCCCATGTTCCCTGTATATGTAGACATTACACTACTGATACAGTGGTGGCTCAGTGGTTAAAGGCTCTGTGTTACTGATCAGAAGGTCAGGGTCATCACACCGAATATTGCCTTTTGTTTCATTTATTACGGTTTTCTGCTCTTTTATAGTATTTTTTAAATTTATTTAATTATCTTTGAAGGCTTCTTTGCATGTGGCTAAGACCTTTGCACAATACTGTACATGACCACTTTAATTACGAAGTGTAGCAAACAGTTGGTAAATGTCAAATTTGGATGAAAAAAACCTATTTAAATACGGTATTTTCCGCACTATAAGGACTACACAAGGCGCAGTCTCAATTACGGGGTCTATTTCTGTACTTGACCAATACATAAGGCGCACCGTGTTATAACTCGCATACGGTTGTTGCGCCAACCAAAGTCGCACAACATTTTTACAGATTTTGGAACTCAGTCCACATATAAGGCGCACCGGATTATTAGGCGCACGGTCGATTTTTGAGAAAATTTAAGGCTTTTAGGTGCGCCTTATAGTGCGGAAAATACGGTATTTCAGTATTAGATTTTTTTTTAGATGTAATTTTGAAAAATGTTCTTACTTAGTATTCAGTAACCCACAACCCAACTATATTCAGTTCTTCATAGAAGCAAATGAAACCTATGGCAAAGTACAGCAACAGCATGAGGTCATCCGCAAGAAATTCACCTGTGACAAAACGACGCCCCTGCCGAATTTACAAGAACTGCTTAAAAGCCTAGAGGTAACGCACGTGCGCGCGCGCGCACACAACACACAAGATTTTATTCTAGACAACTGCTCAAATGTTCGATATGTTGTGTCATCAGAAAGAGCAGGCGTATCTTATGGAGCACAAGCAACACGTCCAGCAACTGGTCAATAAGTCTAAGAGCATTGTGAGTCTCAGACCAAGAAACCCAGAGGAGAAGATTAACAGCCCTGTTAAAGTTCAGGCATTGTGTGACTTCAGACAGGATCAGGTAACACCTGCAAAGACCTGTTCGTGAACATCCTGTTCGTATGTACATCCTATGTATTGTCTTTCAAACTCATTTCCCTTTCTTCCGCTCTTTCTGAGCAGAAAGTGTTCTGTAAGGGTGATCTGGGCATTCTAAAGGATAACACGGAGCGCAGTAAATGGCTTGTAACCGGACCTGGAGGACTGGATATGGAGGTGCCTTCCGTCTGCTTGATCGTACCACCACCCAACCCGCTGTCCATCAGCCTCGCCAACAAGTATGAAACATGCATGTGCATCAAACATGCACGTGTCAGTAAATCCCACGGTCCTGTAACGTGATGCATGAGTGTACTTGTCTTGACTTGCAGGAATGAGCAGTATTACGAGTCCCTTCAGTCAGTGTGGAACCAGCTCTTCATCAATATAAAGAGTCTTATCTCCTGGCAGTACTGCCTGCACGACATCAGCCACATCAACTCCCTCACAATCACCATGGTAACTCACTACTTACTTACATACACGTATATTAATCTGCATAACAATTCATATTCATAATACCGGAGCGTTACAGTACATGTGGGATCTGTATCGCAACGTGCATCAAACAAAACTTTCGGGTTCAGCTTATAATTTTGCGAATGTCCTTTTAACTTTTTAATTGCATACTGATATAAAATATTGTTTTCGATAGGCATCCTATAATGAGTAATGAGTTTCCAGCTTTTTGAACACCATTTTGATTTTGTGAGTGTGTTTTGTGAGTAAGGAGGTTTGAGGAGGGGATAAGAGGAAGGGTCTATGACATGGTAAGGAGAGAAGCTTTTTATAAAAGCTTATAAAAATAATAATTCTTGACCATTTAAAAAGACTAAGTACTTATCTATATGACTTGAAGATACACCTTTGCTAGTATACAGCCAGTGCATGGCAATTGTCTATAGATTTTGAGACATTTGTTGATTTTTCGGACAGGCTACCAGTTTCCTCGGATCGGTTCCTTATTGTTGTAGCCCAGAACGAAACGACCTACCCCTTCAATACCAGTTCATTTCTTTACTAACTCTGTAATGTCCTACTAATCTATAGCTGGCTCAAATGCGTCCAGAGGAGTACCGCAGCATCAAAAAGAGCTTGGAGTCTCACTATCAAGAGTACCAGAGAAACTGCTTGGGTTCTGAGATGTTTGCAGATGAGGACAAGAGAGCCATTGAGAGCCAGTATACTGGAGCCCAGAAACGCTATGATCAGCTGATCGTACAGCTCCCAGCCTACAGTGAGTACAGACACATGTAATGCTTTTTCCATGTGTATCTGTTGTCTTCAGCCTAACCTGAACACACATGCATGTGTAAATCAAGCGGATTGACCAGAATGATTCGCCTCACACACCTACACATTTTGCTTCATTTTCAAAACCCTTTTTTTTTTTTTCAGCCGGCCAGCAGGAGGTGGTTGTGGACAGTTTAGTGAAGGCGACATCTTCGACAGTTCTCCAGGGTGCTAAGGTTTCATCTGGTGTAAACTTGCTCAGTGAGTTGCATGCCCTGCAGCTGAAGCTGGAATCCATGGAGTCTGAACTCGGTACACACCAGCACATCCAAGTGGGACAGGGAGCGCCAGCACAATGCACCAGTCTGATCACTGGCACACAGGTAAAAGCAACGCTTGTAGTCCCTGACCTCCTTGCATTGGTATAAAGCTACATGGTAAATAAAATGGTAAATGGCGCACTTATATAGCGCTTTTTTATCCAAAGCACTTGGATTCAAAGCGCTTTACACTGTGTCTCATTCACCCATTCACACACACACTCACACACCGATGGTAGCAGAGCTGCCATGCAAGGCGCTAACTTGCCATCGGAGGCAACTTAGGGTTCAGTGTCTTGCCCAAGGACACTTCGGCATGGGATCACCCGGGCCGGGATTCGAACCGCCAACCCCACGGTTGGAGGATTAGTGGACAACCCGCTCCACCCGACTGAGCCACAGCCGCCCGAGAGCAAACAAAAATATGCTCAATAACATCTGTACCCATTTTATCATTATGTAGGGAATAGTGAAGGATGTGGAGTCATTGAGAGGAGAGTTCCAGAAGCTAAAAGAACAAGTGCTCACAGAGGTCGAGGGTATGAAAGACACTGATAAAGCTCAGTTTCTACACCGACAACTCAACCTCATCAACGAGAGACTGGACAGGCTGGGGTTTCATTCTGCCACTTATCTGCTAAGGTAGAAAACATACCGAAGGTCTTGTTTTAAACACAAAAAGGAATGTTTTTGTCTTTTTATGTCAAACTCCTACACTCTTTGCTTCAGGTTGAAGGCTCTGAAGTCTTTGCTTCAGGCCCTGCTGCAGGCAGAGGATGTGGTGAAGGTTTATGAAGCTCGACTCACTGAGAGAGAGACAACGTCACTGAACCCAGACGAAGTCCAAGAGTACCAGAGCACACTTCGGGTATATACAGATTTAACCTTGATGAGTATTTTTATGATGATCATTGTTAAATAATAGATAGCTGTGCTTTTTATGTTTTTCAGGTTATGCGGTCTGAGCTAGATCAGAAGGAGGGTCTGTTCCGTTCACTGGAGGAAGAGTTAATTAAGGTTCGTCAGTGCAATGAGCAAAGGTGTGAAGTTGACCTATGCTTATACAGTGAGCATGTAAAGCAGCTATCTGACCGTTGGAAGCGCATTCAGATGCAGATTAACAGCAGGCAAGATGATCCTTTATTTGTTTGTATTTTTACGTTTGTATGTTTTTATATAATATTAATTTTTGACTCAATCCCTCTGTAAATTCTTCCTCTCTTAGGTTTGGGGATCTGGACACATACCTACAGCAGCTAAATCATTATCTGATTTCAAGCTCTGCTCTCAGTGCCTGGATTAATGACACTAAAAGTCGTACAGATGCTCAGCTGACAGCCAGGACCGATGACATCACAGTCCTCAACAAACTCCTTAACCAACAGAAGGTAATAATTTAATAATTTAATTTATCAATTAGTATAGCGCTTTTTACAATGGACATTGTCTCAAAGCAGCTTTACAGAAATATCATTTTTACATTTACAAGCGACTTACTAATGAGAGCACATTCACACACCAATGGTAGCAGAGCTGCATGCAAGGTGCTAGCTTGCCATCGGGGGCAACTTAGGGTTCAGTGTCTTGCCCAAGGACACTTCGGCATGGGATCACCCGGGCCGGGACGGGACTCGAACCACCAACCCTACGATTAGTGGATTAGTGGACAACCCGCTCTACCGACTGAGCCACAGCCGCCCTAGTATGACTTTATTCTCCATTTTAAAAATGTAGTCATCTAGACTACAAGTTACTGTACAAAAAAATGCAGCTCAGCTACATTACACAAGGAAATTACACAAGTAATTTATCTTGACAACAACGTTTGTTGTCATTGTGTCCATTACAGAACACACAATGAACAAAAATGTGTCTTGTTGTCTGTAAGTACTGACGTAGCATTGCGTTAGCATTAACCCCTAATATTGAAAAGTGGCATGATTGCGTTTTCAAAAATATTAAATACTCTTCTAAGCAAATTGTTGTTTATGAGAAAACCTTTCATAATTAACATCAAATAAATTAACACTACCTTAAAATACTGTATGCAATTAATGATAAATATTTTATTTGAAGATCTGAGAGAACTGACACATTAACATTGTTTCATTTACTGTCCTCAATAAATACATTATTTAGTGGTTTAAAAGTATATATCGTGGATGGTAATAATATGAAATAATCACTACTCTAGTACAGTGTTGCTAAAGTATTTAAAGCTACTTGAATTAAAGAAAGGTTATTAAAATTAATATGCTTCACTGCTTGCATAGTGAGGCCAGACATGTGAGTCCAGACAGTGAGGCCAGACATGTCTCAGTGCCGTATTTCTTTTCAAATCAATTCAGTAGTTCACAAATAAACGTCTTCACGTCAGGGCGGCTGTGGCTCAGTCGGTAGAGCGGGTTGTCCACTAATGGTAGGGTTGGTGGTTGGAATCCCGGCCCGGGTGATCCCATGCCGAAGTGTCCTTGGGCAAGACACTGAACCCTAAGTTGCCCCCGATGGCAAGCTAGCACCTTGCATGCAGCTCTGCTACCATTGGTGTGTGAGTGTGTCTCATTTGTAAGTCGCTTTGGATAAAAGCGTCTGCTAAATGAATAAATGTAAATGTTCACACTACAATTAATAATAATGAATATTCGTGTTCAACAGTGATTCGATGCATTTTATGTGGTGACTGTGTTTATAATCCTTAGGCGCTGAATTCTGAGATAACAGGAAAGCGAGAGACTGTGGAGGCTGTACAGAGAGATGGTGACACATGTGTTAATACCATCAAGGTATAATGATGTAGAGATGCGGTCATGTTCTTTTCGACAAATGTTATTTCAATGCCGTATAATAAATTAATACTTTTTTAAAAACGTATTCATATGTAGGACTATGAGCTTGGGTTGACATCTTACAGTGCTGGTCTAGAAACTCTACTCAACATTCCTATAAAGAAAACCATGCTGCAGTCTCCAACTACAGTTGTGATGCAAGAGGTACAAAATACTAAGTAAATATTCATTAGGAATGAACTCGTATTTTGTCTGAGGTTCAGGTTCCTTATTTTATTTGTGTTTCAGGTTTCCTCTTTGCATAGTCACTATTTAGAGCTACTCACACGTTCAAGTGATTATTGCAAGTCTCTTGGTGATTCATTGAAGAACTTAGAAGAGCTTAAGGTACATAACGCGTACTTAATTTTATTATAGAAGTTGCTCATACAATTTGTTGTTGTTGATCTCTGATCCTTATTAGATGTGCTCTCCTGTGATTTATTCATAGATGCGGAACACCAAGATAGATTTGCTGGAAGAGGAGCTAAGGCTTCTGAGAGCCGACATAGAGGACCGTGATGCTAAGAATGTCTCACTGCGAGAGGCACTCTCACGGTACCAACTTAAGCTGAACGAGTCTCAGGAGCACCTCCTTTCTCTGGAGGAGGTGAAGAGAAGCCAGGCTCTACAGTGTAGCACAGCACAGGTGAACCTAAGCTCTTCTCAGAACCGCCTACATGAGCTCATGGAGGAGCTGCGGAGTCTTAAACTACTTGTGGAGGAGGAAAAGAGAAGCAGAAAAATTGTGGAGGAAAGGTATAGCAGTCAACAAGAAGAATATGAGGAGGCGATGCGGAAAAGGCTAAAGGAGTTAGAGGGGGCCAACTGGGCCAAAATCGAATTGGAGAAGACGGTGTCGGATCGGACACGGGAGATTGAGCGTATGCGGAGATTGTTGGAGGAGGAGTCTCAGAACCTAAAACAGACAAAGATGGAGCTAGCTAAGGTAAGGCAGCAGCACAGCACTGAAATGAGCGAGGTCAAACAGACCTATGAGTCCCAGATCCTGGTAACACAAGCAAACATACAGAAGCTCTCGCAACAGCGGAAGGATGACTCCTTGTCCATGCAGATGGAATGTAAAAGGGTAGAGGGGGAACGCAAGAACTTGCAGGAGGAGTTGAGGAGGCTGCAGCTCATCCTCAGTGAGGAACAGACTCAAAGAAGACATGCAGAGGCAATGCTGCAGCAACAGATCACAGCAGGCACAGAGGAATCCAGAAAAAAGAGTGAATTTGAGGCTCAGATACAGCTGCTTATTAGTCAGCAGAGTGCAGAAGAGAGCAGATGGAAGGAAGTTCAAGCACACACTACAAAGTCTCTGCAGGAGAAGACCAATCAGATCTCCATCCTCACACAGTCACTTGATAAGGAGTTGCACACGTCAAGAGCACTGGAGGCAGAGAATGGCCATCTGCAGAAGGAGCTAGCAGACCTCCATGCTAAACATACAACTTGTAGTCAGGAACTAATCAGACTTCGTTCTTCACACCAAGAGCTAAGCATCCTTCGTGTGGAGGTGGAAACTCAGGGCAATGAGCGAAACCGAGCAGAACGTAATATTGCACACCTTCAAGCAAGGGTTCAAGAGCTCCAGGAGGAGCTAAAACAACTGGATGGGCAGCTGAATCAGCAAATAAATGTAGCCCAAGATGAGGCTGCCAAGCGCAGGAAGACAGAAGCACAGCTCGAGAAGACAAACCAGGCTATGCGTGAGTATATCTCCACCATCACCACTTTGCAAAAGAGTCAGGAGGAGGCTAGCACAGAGGCCAGAAAATCAGAAGAAGCACGCAAGAAGCTAGAGGAGGCTCTTGACCGTAACCTGAAGGAGTGTGGTACCTCCGCTCAGCGTCTAGCTACACTGGAAGCTGAAATGAAAGCTTTACGGTTTCAGCTGGTGCAGGAGCAAAGTCGGGTGTGTGAGGCCAATCAGCGCTTTCAAGCCTTGCACCGAAGTATGGAAGAGAAAACCAAAGCACTGAACGAGACCATGTCTGATACAGAGCGCATGAAGAAACTCACAGAGGCACTCACCAAAGAGCGCCTCAGCCTGGAGGAGGAGTTACGAGCTGTGCGGCTAGAGCATGACAAGCTGCTGCAAGTCAGGCAACAGGAGGAGGATGAGATGAGCACCCAGATTACAGCACTTCAGCAACAGCTCCAAAACAGCCAATGTACCCGCACAGAGCATGACAAACTTATCCAACAGCTCTCACGGGAGAGAGAGAAGCTTCAGTCGGAGATACAGAATATCCAAAAGCAAGCCAGTGAGGTACTAATCAACTGTAGAATGTCTGGGACTATCATAGACTGTAGCTCTACTCAGACATTATGTAGGATCGTTTTCATCTTGCTTCATGCTTTTCATCTCTTCACCTTCTGCAGATGGCCTTTTGTACTCGAATTTTCATTTCATGATCTATTTCTACACCCGAGTCTGACACTTATTCCCATGGAAGGCACGTTTTCTCGTGGAATCCTCAGGCTGTGTGCTTTTTGGCTGCTTCGTGTGTTCAATTTATGGTGTTTTGATCATTGCCACTCAATCGCTAATCAAGTCGTTCTTAAGTCATTACTCTGTTTGATATTCTCCAAAACGTACAAAATATATGCATTGCCTTGTTTGATTCTGGGACTTTTGGATGTAGGTAGTATGATTTTTGTATTTGAACACTACTGAAATTGCATGCAGTGAATCAGCTGACCAGCTGGACAGGCACTCAGCAATAATAAAATAACTATCATTAGATTCTCAGTTTCATATTAAATGATTTTAGGCAGCCCCTCCAGGATTCTGTGATTGCAGAAATTAATGCAAAATCAAGCAAACTTTGTAATATTCATAGGCGCGTGCAAATGTTTCAAAATTTCCAGACATTTGGGCCAAGACGCATGAACGTGACGTCACGACGCACGTTCAGTCAAAGCCCTCTTTGGATCATGCAGTTTGTACACGAGTATAGCTTAAAAAAAGTCTCATTTACCAGCAAACACAAAAGATGTTGCAGTAAATTGTTTTGCGCTTGCAATTTTGTCAATTTGTGTAATTTTCTACCAAAAAAAGCACAAAAATCTCAGGAAAATGCCTTGAAAATTTTGAAAAAAGCTGCAGCAAAATCGAGCATTTGTGGGCACAGCAATCACCAAAAAAATCTGAAAATCCTGTACGGACTGAATTAAACTAATGACTGATTTTCTTGCTTTTTCAAATTTTTTAATTGCATCCACTTGTGCTTTTAGAATATCTAAGATTTGAGCCCTTATGGTCTTTCGTAGTTTGAATTGGTTGTTAACATATTTCTCTATCTCTCTGTCTCTCTTTCTAATCAGACGTCAAGCTTGATCCAGTCTTCCCAGTCTCAGTGCACTGAATTACAACAAGAACGAGATGCCCTCATCAAGAAGTTAAAAACACTACAAGAAAATGTGACCCATATGCAAAAAACTGAGGGCGATCTTAAAATCACCAGACTGTCACTAGAGTCAGAACTGCGCCTCAAAAAACAGCTTCAGGAAGAGAACGAGAGGCTCAGGAATGAGTTTGGCATCTGGAAAAAGCAACGCCAGAGCCAGGATGAGAATGTGCAGCAGCACGTCACGGTGCGCATGGCGCTAGAAGAAGAATGTACCTCGTTGAGAACATGTATGGAGCAGCTGCAGGCCCAACTGAAACAAGTTGAAGAGCGCTATAAGCTCCAAATGCAGGGATTGGAGCAGGAGCGCAGTGACCTAGTTATACGCCGAGATTCCTTGCAAGATGAAGTTCTGAGACTAAAACAGAAAGCAAATGCAGTAAACACGTATACACAGACAGATTATCCTGGCACAATTGTTGATCCCTCCACTTTGGTCTTTGATGGTGTCCGCAAAAAAGTCACAGCCCAACAGCTACATGACTGTGGTGTTCTGGACAAAAAAACACTGGGCCACTTGCTAACGGGCCACCAGACTGTTCAGGATGTGGCTGTTAATATCAAGCTGAATCTCAAGGGCACAGGAGCCATTGCAGGACTAGCTGGACCCACTGGGAAGTTAACAGTCACAGAGGCCAAGAAAGATAAGCTGATCTCAACAGAGAGTGCAGTGAAACTGTTGGAGGCTCAAGCAGCAACAGGACACATAATTGATCCCAGAGCAAATTTAAAGATGACCGTGGAAGAGGCTTGTCTTAATGGACTTGTGGATGAAGGGGATAAAAAGCAACTGCTGACTGCAGAGGCTGCTTGCATAGGGTTTAGAGATTCAAACACAGCCAAGCTTCTGTCAGCCAGTCAAGCCATGAGAAAGGGATTGATCGATCAAGATACAGCTCTGCGTCTGCTGCAGGCACAGGAGGCTGCAGGAGGAATTCTTGATCCTGTCCTGAGCGTATACCTCTCTAAGAATATTGCCAGGGACCGTAGTCTAATTGATGAGAATCTTTATCAAGCCCTGAATGCAAAACCAAACTGCTATGTTGACCCTGGGACAAATCTGAGTACTAACTACGTCAGCCTGAAGAGGCAATGCAAAGCTGACCCGAACACAGGCTTGCTCATGCTACCAGCCCCCCTGGCACCAATGACTGTACAGGGTTTACGGGAAAAGGTTTCTCTGTCGCATCTGGTCGAGGCCAACCTTTTGGAGCCTTCTGACATTGATCAGCTAAGAGAAGGCAAACTGACTAGCCAAGACATTGAGCACAGACTTAGAGCCTATCTGCAGGGATCTACCTGCATTGCTGGAGTCTTTGATCAGGCCGACACACGCATTCTGCCTATCTACCAAGCAATGAAAGAAGGACTCCTACGGCCTGGCACCACACTGGAGCTTCTGGAGGCTCAAGCAGCTTCAGGCTTCATAATTGACCCTATCAATAACCAGTACTACACAGTGGAGGAGGCTTGTAAGAAAGGTCTGGTTGGTGTAGAGTTCAAAGATAAGCTCCTTTCAGCTGAGAGAGCGGTCACTGGATATAAAGATCCTGGTAGTGAAAAGATCATCTCCCTTTTCCAGGCAATTGAGAGAGGTCTGATTGAAAAAGGCCATGGCATTCGCCTACTGGAGGCTCAGATAGCCAGTGGAGGCATCATTGATCCCAAACAAAGTCACAGAATTGATGTGGATGTTGCCTATAAGAGAGGTTACTTTGGTGAAGAGATGAATCGGATTCTAAAAGATGAGGGAGATGACACAAAGGGATTTTTTGATCCTAACACTCAGGACAATCTCACCTATCTACAGTTGAAGAGTCGTTGTATTACAGATGATAAAACTGGCCTTGTGCTTCTGCCACTTCATGATACGAGCAAGATATCAGCACAAAAGAACACAACAAGGAAGACAAGGGTTGTAATTGTAGATCCAGACACCAATAAAGAAATGACAGTACATGAAGCCTATCGGAAGGGGTTGATTGATGATGAAACTTACATGGAGCTTTCCAAGCAGGAAAGTGAGTGGGAGGAGATAACCATCACTTCCTCAGATGGAACCAGTAAACTCGTCATCAGTGACAGGAAGACAGGCCTTCAGTATGACTTGAAAGAACTACTTGATAAGGGTGTGATCAGTGAAGATGACTTGCATGAGTATCACTCTGGGAATATTACTCTTACACAGTTTGTTGACATCATATCCATGAACAAGCCCCTCAGCTCTTCCTCTGTGTCATCCCAGACTGTCAAAAGAGAAATCATGACCTCTGTTGGAAGTGCTTCCTTGCAAACTCCCTCCTCACCAAACACCTTGAAGCGCATTGCCAGCATGTCAATTATTCTAAGATCACCTGAAGAGTTGACAGATGAGCAGAGTCCAATTGGGGCCATTTTTGACACGGAGAAGTCCGAAAAGATCAGCATATATAAAGCAATGACGCATGGCCTTGTAGACTCGATCACGGCACAGCGACTGTTGGAGGCACAAGCCTGCACTGGTGGTATTGTAAACCCAGAAAATGGCCGCCGTATCTCCATTCAAGAAGCTACTCGCAATGGCATAATTGATGATAGCATGGCTAATCGGCTGAAACCTGCACAGAAGGCCTACATTGGCTTTGAGGATGTAAAGACCAAGAAAAAGCTGTCAGCAGCTGAAGCGGTGAAAGAAAAATGGTTGCCGTTTGAGGCTGGACAGCGTTTCCTTGAGTTCCAGTTTTTAACAGGAGGCCTCTTTGATCCAGAGCTCGGCCGTAGACGGATGCTTGACGAGGCTGTAAAATTGGGATGGTTGGATGGAAGAGCATCACAGAAGCTCCTGGACACTCGTCACCACCACAAGATGCTGACTTGTCCCAAGACAAAGCTGAGGATCACATATAAGGAGGCTATGGACGCCTGCATGTTGGAAGATGAAACAGGAGTACGCATGCTTCCTGCAGCCTCTACATCATCACGTGGTATCAGTAGCCCTTACAATTCAAACCCAAGCTCTGCTCCAGGGTCTCGGAATGGATCCCGCAGAGGCAGCGTGGATCAAACTTATTCCAACTCATCCGGCACCAGATACAGCAGTTTCAGCTACAGTAGCACCTCTTTCAGTAGCAGGTCTCTTTCATAGGCTCTGTTTAGTTGGAGAGCAAGTTTGATGAAAATACAGCCCAAAGGGTATTAACTTAGAAAGTATAAATATATTAATGCTTTGATGTCCTATGAGTTTATAGCTAAATGTTAAATTCTAAATGGCAAATAACGTTGAAGAAACTCTTAAGTTCTTATTTTTGCTTAAAGCTATAGTACTGAACTTTAGCGTGTCCAGCGCCATCTCTGTTTGGAATATGAAATTGCAAGTTACTTGGGGGGAGTTGTTTTTTTTTTTTTTTTTCCCCCTAACGTGGGGTTTGCTTTGGCAGTCCCACTTTAAGTGGATAAATCTGATGGTTTGATGTATTTGTATGGGTTTCATATTCGCTCCAGTACTTGACAACAGACGTGGTGGCAGATGCGGTTTTCTTGGAGTGGAGATAGTTGTCGGTTGTTGCTCGGAGTTGTCAGCACCTCTAAAAAGCCATGACTATACTTATTCTCATTTTAGCACGGGCTGTCATTTTCCCTTTTTGACTGCAAGCTCTATGCAATTTGAAGTTTCTTGGTTTGGACAATAGCTGATTCCCCAGATGATTGCCTGTAGAATTATCCAGATTAAAAGCAGCCACCTAGATGACTAGTTTAAACTCTAAGCAACTGTTGTAATAACTACAAACACTCCATTATTCTTAGTACCCAGACAAGCGATAAAGTAGCCGGCTCTTCTTCTTTCTGTTTACGGATGTGACGTAACCACACAAAGATGAATGACATCAACTGACATTTCCCACAAAATCCGACCCAACAGCTCCAACTATAAATGATTATTTTATGCTTGCTGTTGCGAATAGGATTAAGGCGAGGAGACCGTTTTAAACACTGGGGTTTTTTTTTATTATTATTATGTACTAGCTCAATAAATTTTTGTTCATTTTAACCAAAAAAAAAGTTAGATTCTGCAGCTTTAATATTTCCAAAAGTATTTTAAATGTTGACATTTTTATACCAAGCGCCATCTCTTACATGGAAATATCAGTATGGTCAGTTTTAAAAATAAATCTATTTTGTTTGATAAACTATTAAGGCAGTTACATATCATATAGGTTTATATTACTATAGAGATGTGAAACTGTGGGTTTGGGGATGATTGAAAATCACAAGAAAGTGTAGTTGTTGTAGTGGTGTGAGTAATTACTCATTCACAAGGATGTGATAAAGTTGACAGGACATTGAGAATGTTTTAATACCATTGACTGCTTCCATTTAGTTCATTTGAAATGTTTTTTACTTTTCTCCTCTTATAAATCTAACATTTGTTTAATGCCCACTATCTTTTTAGTAAAGCTGTTAACTGATTTGATGCCTTGAAATAAAAGTTCACTACCACATTTGACATGAATCCTAATTTAAAAATCTTTAACATCAAATTTGGCACATTAAACAAATAAGTAGATTAAGCTAATTTACACGTCATCTAATGCCACAGTTAATACTAAAAAGACTAATATCACAAAGTTTCAGATTACACACAGGCACCAGGAATACCTGCTCTCCTCATTCGAACGGTTTCCATTTTTGTTGAACCATTACCCGCACCATTACACCATAATATAGACATCAGTGGTAGCTAAGTAGATACCATATCATCAGCCATTATGCAGATAATTTCCTCACTACAAGAAACTGTCCAGACCATCTAATGCCACAGGAAAATATTACAGTTACTTTATAAATTGTATCAAATCCTCTGTCTGCCCAATTAGTGTGCTCTTATCAAACACTACAGTTTAGATTCTAGCAATCTTCATAAAGCTTCACATATTTAGACATTAAAAAGTGCTCACTGTCTGCTTATCCAAATAGCCAATTATGTGGCAGCTTTCCAATGCATAAAATAATGCAGATACAGGTCAAAAGCTTTAATTAACGTTTACATAAAAAATCAGAATGGGGAAAGATGTGATCGCCGTAACCCTGGCATGGATGCTGGTGCCAGATGTGCTGAATTGAGTAATTTTACTTTCTACAGGCACTAATGCCTTATTGATGAGGGAGGCCAGAGGCGAACAGCAAGACTGGTTCAAGGTGACCGGAAGGCTACAATGACACAATGACTCTTAACCACTGTAGTGAGCAGAAAAGCATCTCAGACTACACAGTGCATCAAACCTTGAATCAGATGGGATACAACAGCAGAAGACCACATTGGGTTCCTCTCCTGTCAGTCAAGAACAATAATCTGAGGCTACAGTGGGTACAGGCTCATTGACACTGAACAGATGATGATTGGTCTGATAAATTTTGATTTATGCTGTAACATGCAGATGGTTGGTTCAGAATTTGGCTGCAACGGCATGAATCCATGGACGAAACCAGCCTTGTGTCAACATTTCCGACTGGTACTGGTGGTGTAATGGTGTAGAGAATGTTTTGCCGGCACACATTAGGCCATGTAATACCAACTGAGCATTATCTGAATGCCACAGCCTATTAGAGTATTGTTGCTGGCTATGTGCATGCCTCTATGTCCACAATTCACTTGTATTGTAATAGTTATTTCCAGCATGGGCCAGAGTCTCAAAGGAATGTTTCCAACACTTTATAGAATCCATGCTATGAAGAACAGGCTGTTCTGAGACCTATCAGTTACCTATCACTATCACTCCCAGTGCTGACTTCTGGACACGGAACAAAAAAAAAATAGTACTAATAATAATTAACAATATAAAGTAATCCGCAGACAATACAGGTAAAAAAAAAAAGTGTAAATAAATGTGAAATGGTATTTATGAACTACACATATCAAGCACAATTCTCCAGATACATACATGCCATGGGATACTGCTCACCCATGAAACATTTTTGAACAAGAAGTCACTAATTCAATTTCATTTCTATAGTGCTTTAAACAATAGACTTAGTCATAAAACAGTTTTACAGTAGTCCAGATTGAAATTTAGATGTAGATCCATAATGAGTAAGCCAGAGGCAACACTGGCAAGGAAAACCTCCCTAAGATGACCTGAGGAAGAAACCGTGAGAAGGAACTAGACTCAAAAAGGAATCCATTCTCTTCTGGGTGACACTAGATAATGGAATTATAAATCATTACTCTTCCAGGGTCCGAGGTTCGAGTCCCATCAGGGCTATGTGTGTGCGGAGTTTGCATGTTCTCCCCGTGTGTCGGGGGTTTTCTCCAGGTACTCCGGTTTCCTCCCCCAGTCCAGAGCCATGCATGTTAGGCTGATTGGCGTGTCTAAAGTGTCCGTAGTCTATGAATGTGTGTGTGAGTGTGTGTGTGATTGTGCCCTGTGATGGACTGGCACCCTGTCCAGGGTGTACCCCGCCTTGTGCGTGATGCCTCCTGGGATAGGCTCCAGGTTCCCCGTGACCCTGAAAAGGAGTAAGCGGTTGAAGATGGATGGATGGACTCTTCCACAATTTTGTTGTTGTATAATATTAATATAGTACTTTTAACAATGGACATTGTCACAAAACTGTTTCACGCAATCCAGATGCAAGGAAAAACTCTCTAAAATGCCATTAAGAAACATTGATGAGCAACTAAACTGAAAAGGGAAGCCATCCTTATCATTACTCTTTCACAATTGTATATTACAAAGTCAAACAATGTTGAAAGGATGTTCAATATGAGTATTATAGTTTTTTTATCATGACACTTCTTATGTACAACTCTACAATTTCCAGGTCAGATTATCCACTGAAGATTGGATGATCATTACGTTATCCATGTGGGACCATCCATAGCAAAGCAGAAGTTAAGTCAGAAGCACTGATGCTCTGAGCATAAGTATTATTACTAATATGCAATCAAAGCATCCCATACCTCTCTATGCCACTGAACCCAACCCCATACACATTTATGTAAGAAAAAAATAAAGCTATTTTAACAATATGATAGACTAAACAAATTGGTTTTCAACCTAGACTGAATTGGTTCTTAACACTGAGACTGTCTGAGTAGCAAACACTAATTATAAGGCTGTTCCATAACTGGACCAACCCACCGAATTATTATACAAGACGCAGAAATGTAAGAAAAATTACATTTATTTCTTACAAAAATAATGTATTTTAAAAAATACATCAATCATTTTTTTTTAATGTTATAAATTAATTAATAAATATGGGCGTGTCTAAATTGTCCATAGTGTGTGAATGTGTATGTGATTGTGCCCTGCGATGGACTGGCACCCTGTCCAGGGTGTACCCCGCCTCGTGCCCAATGCCTCCTGGGATAGGCTCCAGGTTCCCCGTGACCCTGAAAATGAGTAAGCGGTTGAAGATGGATGGATGGATGGATGGAAATAAATGAATGTGGGAATAAATAAATAAACAAGTATACAAATAAATTGAAAAAATAAAGAAAAGTTTTTTAAAAAAAATACAGAAAATGTATTAATGAAGGAAAAAAGTACTACAAAAATAAATTTAGGATTAAATTAAATCAGCAATTATTTGCACTTGTTTCATCAATTCCTTTTTTATTTTCCTATTCCATTCATTGATGTATCTATCCATTTATTTGTATGTTCTTTCCCTCTTTTCTGCAGGTTTGGGTCGCCGTGTTTATGACCCTTTTGGATGGCCACAGTATAAACTGGGCGCTGCTCGTGCTGCAGGGTGGATATCCGGTGCTGCCGTATTTATGACCCTTTTGGGTGGCCACAGTATAAACTGGGCGCTGCTCGTGCTTCAGAGCGGATATCCGGTGTTGCCGTATTTATGACCCTTTTGGGTGGCCACAGTATAAACTGGGCGCTGCTCGTGCTGCAGGGTGGATATCCGGTGCTGCCGTATTTATGACCCTTTTGGATGGCCACAGTATAAACTGGGCACTGCTCGTGCTTCAGGGCGGATATCCGGTGCTGCCGTATTTATGACCCTTTTGGATGGCCACAGTATAAACTGGGCGCTGCTCGTGCTTCAGGGCGGATATCCGGTGCTGTCGGTGGAGACATGGAGGAGCAGCCAGCTGGAGAATAGGACACCCGGAAGCTGGGGTTTGAAAGCAGGGAAGTGTTGTTCCACCCGGGGCGGTCAAAGTGGTGGCTTTCAGTGAGTAGATTCTCATCTTTTATAATAATAATAATAATAATACCAGTGCTGTAGGTTCGCAAAACAAGCACATAAAGCACCAGTTCGCTTAAGTTTAGCTTTAGGTTTTAGGAAGGCTAAATTTAGGCTGGATTCACAGCCTGGTCTCGCTAGTTAAAATGGACGCAAATTTTTAATAGACAGATAATAATAATAATAATAATAATAATAATAATAAATCAACAACAGCATTAGCAGCACGTTTCCGGTGTTGTACCGGATATTGGCTCCACAGCAGATTCGCGTGCACGCGTGAATTTCCGGAAGTAAATATACCATTAATTTTGCCATTTTATTTATTGCGATTTGGTTATTATTGTTATATATATATATATATTTTTTAAATCAGATTGAATTGCTGTGTGCTACGAGACTGTTTAATGATGGTATATACTCCCTTAGAAGGCTGATTTCAACCTTATTTTAAGTGGGGCTTTTATATTGTATATTCCTAACCCTGTAAACACCGGATAGTGTGTGTGAGGGTGTGAGAGAGAGAGAGAGAGAGAGAGAGAGTACACTTGTATAGACTGAAAGATGGGTAGGTGTGTGTGTGTG
>JAFFST010051900.1:203218-213296 GCA_022414735.1 Noturus placidus
ACAATACGTGCAGCAAATGTGACATTTTATCAAGATATCAATATTTACAATTGTCATATTACCCACCTCTAATACTTAATGCCCCCACTTTGACTTGTGCTGAAATTTTAACAATAATAATGTTATACTCTATTTAATAAATTATAAAATCATACTTGCTTTAAATAAGTTAAAGGTAAAAGAACTGTATGTTATTATGTACATAATGTTTTAAAATGGAATGATTTATGTGTTCAGTTCATTAATAGGTGTTTTAAAATGTGGCTAGAAACAAAGCCATAGACCAAAGTGGTATTAAACTGGTAAAATGTCAGTTTTGTTTTATAATAATAATTATAATAATGACAAGTAAATTCTTCTTAAATGACAGAAAAGCAGCAAAGCAATAACCACCTTAAAATAAATGATATTTACAGACGGGTTGTTTTTTTCAACTTTACATTCTTCATGTTTAGTTGCAAATATGGCAGAGGATCCTCAAAGGAACTTCAGGTCAGCATATTATGAAAAGGTGGGCTTCAGGGGAGTGGAAGAAAAAAAGTCTCTGGAAATTCTCCTGAAGGACAATCCGCTTGGTAAGAGAAGTTGTTTGCTTTACACTTGCCCATAGTTTTGTTTCCTGTTTTTCCCGTAAGAACACTGAACGGTCATTACGCTGGAATCCATTCAACCTTCTTTATAGGTGTTGAAATAATGTTATTATTGAGTGAGTGATGTGGTAAGATATGAGCTTTGGATGTGTTTTGAGTGTTAACGGCTATTAGAGAATAGTGTTTCTGTACTGGTTTGGCTTTTGAGTGACATTTGACATTGTCAGTACTACTAGTACTATCGCTGTGATCGACTTGAAATCCTTTCTCTTGTATGTCTGAACGTAATTAGACACACATTTTGTTGTTGGCTTTCAGATATGGAAAAGTTAAGTACATTCAGTCAGAGGTTTCCATTACCCTCTATGTACAGGATCCATGTATGGAAAGTCCTGCTTGGTGAGAACACTCACTTTCCTACAATGGCAGTTACGCACAAACGCACACATTTTGTTTAACTCTATCATTTCTGTTTGTTCATATCTGTCTGTATCTATTATGCAAATGCCAATGAACTCCAAGGGGAAGTAATTTGACTGGGGTGATTGTCTTGTCCATGGTCTTGTTTTCTCCAGGTATCCTACCTCCACATAGCGATTCTCACGCTCTGGTAGCACGTTACAGGCAAGAGCAGTATATGGATGTAAAAGAAGCTCTTCTGGCCATGCGCTTTGTGCACACAGGCACGCCACACACTGAGCTATACCTTCGCATGCACCAGCTAGAGAACCAGCAGTTGCCTTGCCGGTCAGAACTCGCACAACCTGTAAGGACCTGTTCATGTGTCATTTATTTATGTGTGTGTGTGTTTGTAATAATATAATATAATTACTACAAGTACAATTTTTATTTCAATGAGTGACATTAGGGCAACAGGATTGTCGGGTGCTACGAAGCATGTAAAGATCACATCAACAATTAACTGTTTTCCGAAGAGGATTACATTGATTCTAGTTTTGAGCGTGTCAGAAGCCAAGACCTAAAACATATAAGTGGACATATAAGAAAAATGGAACGTCTGTAGCAATGGATTTAAAAAAAGAAGAAGAAAACGGAAACATTCCTAAATGGGAAACATTTACAATATGTGTGTATTGTTGCTTTGTGTCCATACTTATGCGAGCTGTTTTTTTTTGTTGTTCTGAGGGTGAAGAGGATGAGGATTTCTTGGCTATTGCCAGGGTGATGGAGGAGATTGTGGATGATCCTGTGGACTGCTATTGGCTGATTAGGTGCTTTGTCAACCAATTTAATCACAAGTTCGGCGATTCCATACCTCACCTGGTTTGTATGCACAGTTCAGCCTTTAAGTTGTATTGTCCTCTTTATATTGATTTTATATTATAATAATCCGAAAGTCTTACTATATTATTAGCAATATAAATGATTTATTGAAGTAGAATCCTAGGGGCGGGGGGGGAGCAGCACGGCTCGGGAGCGGCGAAACAGAAAAGTGTCGAGCCAGCCATCACTGAGCGTGAAGGGAGCAAAATTGGACAGGCTAAAGATCACCATGGGCTTATTTAAATGGTACCCCACAGACACCCTAATCATGGCTGTAGATTTTCTTCCTACAGTTTACACCCAAGTCTCATTAATTGAACAGTTGATAACTTCAGTTTGATATAAGAGACTCAATGTTAAAACTCTAACACACTTAACATTGCTTGACTTTACAGTATACAGTTGTAGAAGAATAATGTATAATCTGGTGTCACCCAGATGAGGAAGGTCGTCACCCTTTTGACTCTCAAGGTCTTTTCCTCTTGTTGTCTCAGGATGTTTTTCCTCACCACTGTCGCCTCCGGCTTGCTTATTAGGCATAATTTTTAAATGTAAATTCTACATCCAGATTTCTGTAAAGCTGCTTTCTGTAAGCGTCCATTGTTTTAAGTGCTATATAAATAAAATTGAATTGTAAATTGGCTGAATGAATGATTCCAAACGCTCTCCTGTCATATTTTCCTGCTGAGGAAGCTAGGCTTGTTAACCACAGCTGCAGCACTAGTCCCCATGACATAAAAAATTAATCTAATTGAATTATGTATACTGCTTTGAACAATAGATATGGTCACAAAATAGATTTAGAAAAACGGACAGTAGGTTTGGATTTAGATCCCTAATGAGGAAACCGGAAGCTACAGTTGCATGGAGACAACATGAGGAAGAAGAAATCTTGAGACTCAAAAAGGAAAGGGAAAGTGGGCGAAATCCCACCAGACACGTATGTAACTACACATCAATGTACACCAGATTACCATTAGGATTCTGTCATTCTGAACCAGAGCCATTCCAAGGAACGATGGTCATGTGACCTTGGTATTCACATCATACATTCACTTTCTAGGTTTGTTGAGGGTCTCTGCATGCATGTGCACACAAACATTAAAGAACATAAATAACTGTATTTAAGATGATCCATTATTTTATCTTTCTGCCTCTCTCAGCCCAAGAGTCTGGAGCATTTCCTCTCTCAGGAGGACGGTCGTCTTTTGGCCCATCTGAAAACGTCAGGCAGTCTAGCTGTACTGCCCTATTCCCTTTGGTTCAGACGCTGTTTCGCAGACTGCCTGCCAGAGACCAGCCTACAGAGGTTAGCGCTAATATATTTCCTGAAAGTCTGTGAGACTTCTAATCTTCTACTCTACTGCAGAAATTTAGATCGTTACTAGATTTGAAAAAAAAAAAATATGTATTAAAGCAGTCGGTTGTAAGATTTCAACAATTTGTTACATGGTTTGGCTTCACCAATCTCTACCTTGCATATTAATCTGTCCGCTGCCAAATTATCTACATGAAAAATATGCATTGCCTGAATGTGTCTTAGATACCCAGTGAAGGTTTAGGTCTAGGCATAGCGCTCTTGCTTTTGAGACTATGCCTGCTGCTCTAATCTGCGCTTCAAGGCCCTCTTCCTTGGGCGTTACCAGCAGTCATGTGCTCTGTAAATACCTGTTGCAGATGTTCAGGTCCCAAATTGATCATGTCTATTCTCCAACTCCTCTAGGGCTTGCTAGAACAAACAACTTTGCAATCCTACCCTGAAGTACATAAACGGTTTGGAAAGTTACCAAGTTTCAACAACATAAATTAAACCTCACAGGTTACTAAAGATTAGCGTAAACAATATACCACATACTTTGTAGTAGTAGTAAATCAAATATTAGGATTTGACTGGAGATTTCGACAGAACAATAACAAGATTAACCTAAATCAAAGGATTAGAGTTGCCGTACTCAGCGTCTGAAATCCACTTCTTTAATGCCTCGACAAGTTGAGAACGGGAAAGACGACAAGCATTTATAGTTTGCTTTTATTACTCGGGAAGGACATGAGCAAACAGGAAAAGTCCGCTAGTTCTGAAGGAAACCACTCTGGCAGACAGCAGCAAAGGGATGTAGAAGCTATTTTTATAGTACTCGTGTTATGTCCATATGGACACACTTGAAAACCAAGACTCTACAGTTTTGTTGTCACATTTTTGGGGTAAAATCCCAGAAAAACACAATCTGGGTGAGCTTTTCCCATCAACGCACTCAAATCCCAATCGTTAAAACAAACAGGAAATAAAAAATGAAAATCAGTTGAAAAGAGTAACAGAATAAATGACGTGGAGAGGCAAAATTAAGGAGTTGTTGGCCATTCATTCCTTCATTTGATGCTGATTTAAAAAAATATTTATTATTATTAATGGTACAGTCCAGGACACATTCTGCATAAACAAATCTGAACACAGTGTAAGTAGAGAAAATGCAGGTGCTATTTAAACGCAAGTTCTAATTGGCTTTCAAAACATGGTTGTCCCATGAAGAAAAACCCCCTTTGTAATGTACACATTAATACACTTTAAACAGATAAAATAGTAATATTGATGTTCTGCCTCGAGTAATGATTTATTTAGTATGGTAAAATGATAAGCATGAAAGTAGAAGCCTTCTCCTAAAAGGCAGATTTAACAGACAAAGGCAAACTGAATCCCTGGGTTGTGGTTTTATTGGATCTAAATCGATATTTCATTTGATATCTGCAAGAAATAAGCGCTTACATTTTCTGTAATTTCTGATTCCCCCCCCCCCCTGTTAATGCCTCAACAAAGCCACCCTGTTAATACCTTTTTACCCTCATTGCCCAAAAAACCCTTTCCCATGAACCCAACCATCCATGGTATGGCTTATGCATGCAAATTCTTATCACTAGTAATTCAGTGTTCTGTTCTATTCATTGGTATTGTAGGGAGGTTTGAGGTGTGTGGGTGTTTTTCTAGTATGACTATTTTGATTCCTGTCCTGCGTTGTTAATGTGTGGCAACAGAGTTTGGGACAAGGTGATCAGCGGTTCCTGTAAAATCTTGGTTTTTGTGGCTATGGAGATATTGCTGAGCTACAAGATCAAGCTCATGGGAATGAGTCGATCAGATGCAGTGGTAAACTTCCTGAGCAATGTGAGAACACATTTATGCACACACACACAGTTACTTATGTTGTGTACTGTTTTTGCACACTTGTATTCATACTCACTATATACATTTGCTTTATTAAGGAGAGATGGATAGATAGATGGATGGATGTAGATATAATTTACTGTAACTTGAATAACGGAGTGTATTTGGAAAGGTTAGGACTACTGCAGCTTTTTTTTTTAACCTGCTCTCTATCCACCCAACCCTGACAGATTTCCAAATGTTTTCTTGTAATCAGAACAGAAAAACCTGTTTTCCTAAAAACTCCTTTATCATGGAAGCCTAAGGGCAGTTGTTGAGGCTGTCCAATGCATGTTTAAACGAACCACATTGTTTTATAGAATGGTTTCATGAACTCAGTCAAGCTGTTTAAAGAGCTGGTGACAGAAATGAGCTGCCCGTTGTGTGTGCAGCCAACATTTGATTGTCCTTGGTTTCAACCCGACACATTACAGATGCTGTCGCTGGAAAATAAATTGGAGCATCATTCATTCATATATATATATATATATAATTTTTTTTTTTTTAATTACAATATTAATAGATTACATTCCTTCTCACACTTTTATATATTTATTTATTGCTGTTTTATCTCCTTCCATAGATGCCACAGGAGAACACGGATGCCATAGTGACCAAAGCCATAGAACTGTGGCACAAGTACTGTGGGACTCCCATGCACTCTGTTTAATGCCTGTGGACTTTAACGACAATTCACATTCTGAGAAGTGTGTGGTGCCTGTGAGCACCTTATGATCTTCAGACTCTACAGCTCCATGGCTACATTTACACGCAGCCTAATAACTCTACTGATAGCTAGGTCAGACTAGAAAATGTTCATGAAGACAGAAATTGAGGTCAGTCTGATTGAACAAGGTGGGTAATCCTTTTAATAATCTGCTAAACAGAAGAGTAATTGTCATGTGCATTTCTGTGTCTGATTACTTAGTTTGCTTGTGTCTTGCTCAGAATCAGCACATGCGTTTGGGTGGGAAGAGGTAATAAAGTAGGTAAAAAACCTTTTGATAACTTTTGTTATTCTCAAAATTGGAAGCCCAGGAAATGGATTATACAGTTCCCTCCAAAACTATTGGAACGCCAAGACATTAGAAGGTGAATGAGTTTTGAATTTCAGCTTTGATATGTGTTTGTATGTAGACGTGTTAAATAAAGAACATAGGACATTTTGTATCGGACCACCTGGTTTGTAGGCAAGCAAAAATATTGACGACTGACAGGTGTTCCTTGTTACCCAGGTGTGTCCTGTTAGATTGATTGTTTAAATGATAAATGGCTCTGAACATCTACTCTTGGCTTTAGCCTTCAGGTTCACCGGTGAAGTCTGCATTTGTTAAAAAGGATAAACCAACATGAAGATTGGAGAGCTGTCTATGGGAGAAAAGAGGGATTTGAATAACAGGGTGTCTTTGGAAAGGTTAGGACTACTGCAGCTTTTTTTTTAACCTGCTCTCTATCCACCCAACCCTAAGAGTGCATCCATATGGAATGTCCTAAAAAAGAAAGAAACCCGTGTATTGCACTTGATGACAAAGAGACTGAAAGGAGAAACCCCCTGAAACAAACAACTGAAAGAGGCTGCGGTAAAAGACTGGAAACGCATCACAAAAGAGGAAACCAATAATTTGGTGGTCAGTGAGTCATAGTCTTGATGCCATTGTTGCAAGTAAAGGATATGCAACCAAATATTAAGTTATTTACTTCGACTTGTGTTCCAATACTTTTGCTCACCTAATAATTGGGTGGTCTGATACAAAAGGTTCAATCTAGATGTAAATACGAGGAAATAAAAGTTGAGATCCTAAACTCTTGTCTCATATCCTTGTTTTGATCTCAAACCTAAGTCATTGTTGTACCACACAAACAATTGAATTGGCCTTGCTGTTCTTATACTTTTGGAGGGGGATGTGTATCTGTTATACCAATAGATAACGCGCATTCAATGTTATTTTCAACAAGCAGTGCGCTGTTCCTGAATGTCAGGCAAATATGAAATGCTGAGTAACTTTTTTCTTTTTTGCTGTCTGTTTAATAATCACACTTGGATGATGTTTTTCTGTGAAAGAAATCAATTAAAACCGGTTACACGTCTACTTATTAGAAACTGCAATGGTGAAAATCTCTGCATGTGACGCACACAGTGATTCCGCTTTTGGAAAAGAATTTAAATGTGTTCACTGTTGCGATGTTGCACAGAAAGATGTGCAATCCAAACTCCCTCAGCCCCATGTCTTACTTCAAACAGATCTTTTTATTAAGTGTTCTTTACATCAGAAACTGCATACGTTTTGTCCAGGGGGGGGGGAACCCCACAAAGGTAGAACAAGACACACACCTCCTCCTTTCATTAAATCTCTCAGCTAATAGCAGCAGGAGAGGAGCATTTGGGCAAGACTGTAAACAAAACACAGCACTCCAAATCCACATGGAAGTTAATGCTGAAAGGATTTAAAACTATGTTGTGACACATTGTACACCTTAACCATTTTTTTTTATATACAGAGAATGAACGATACAAAAAGCAAAATGTAATTATTTATTACTGAAGAATTTTTAGCCTCCATCATGTAAACGGCGCACCGATGGACAGGAGTGTGTTCGAAATGCTTCCTCAAACTCACTGAGGGCCACTTTAGGTTTTCAAGATAAAAAGTGTGCACTGCATGGGGCCTTTTTTCAGATTAAAGCAGTAAAAACGAGCTGCTCATATGCAAGTGCCTCGTACTCAATATTACAGCCACAATCAAAACACAAGACGTGTCAAAACCAGACATTCAGGACACAGACAGATTATTGCTTGGTTCGGTCACTGTAGCGCAACTGTCAGACAGGAAATGTCTCATTATGGCCAGAGTGAGATGAAAACATCTGGATTCTTTTGGTTTCATCTTGTTTGTGGAAAAAGGCGTTGAGTCATCACCGAGGCCAGATCGACAGAAAATTGAAACAAAACATATAGAAAGATGATGTGTGTTAAGATTCTCTTATGTTTGACACCTAGATGGGTACAAAAATGGGTTTATGACCAGTTACAGGGCCACGTGCACAAATTTACACCCACCTCATTTGTTTAATCAAACAACACTGGTACAGAATATTTAAGTGTACTGCCAGAGCACAAAATATCATTTAACATTTCGGCCAGAACAAACATACACATTCGTCATGACAGTTGGTCAGGGTTTGGTGAATCTAGGCAAATCATTTCGTCTCGGGTACATGGGCACCTGTTTCTTGTCCTGATATCAGATCAGAATAGTAACATAGTCTCTGCATTTAGTCCCAATCCTTGCACAGTTTGATCCCAGTACATTAGACTCAGTACATCCCAGAGGTGAATTTGTCATTGGTAATGCCCTGTGCGTCTGCTCAGCAATCAGCACTACGGTCGGTGAAACCTAGAATAAGAAGTAAGAATGCCGGTGAGCATGTTTTATGGCAGGGTAGTAAGCGCTGGCATGAATGTGTTCACATGATCACCTGGTTAGATGTCGACTTGATTCGTGCACCTCCATCTCTGTGCTTTTGAACTCATTGAGCTCCTTCCTTATGGAAGCCTGAAATGAAAAAAAAATAAAACAATGCTACAGATTGGTGAGAATGAGTTTTTTGGAAAAAGAATAACGTTTCAAAAACCATCGATTCTAATAAGTATTATCAAAGGGTCAGGGAAACTGAATAATTATTAATATGACTGACCTTGTCTGCAGCAGTAAGGCGGGTCCAGGGCTTGTCTGCCCGTCTGTCGTAGTCCTGAGCTTCAGCCACCTCTACATAATCGCTGAACCGAATAAGAATTTTTGCCTCCCTCAATTCCTCAACTGTTGGCCTTTGACTCAACTAGAGAGAGCGAGAGAGAGGGGTATAATCTGAGGGCTATATTATCTCAACTGATCCAGTAGAGAAATCTTAGTGTCATTAGAAATAGTGGTTGCTGTTTTACAGTCACATAAATATTACAATGTTCCACAATTCTAATGTAGTTTAACCTCAAATCAGACAATGCTAGGTTACTGTACTGTAGTATTTGATGTGTTATCTGTTCTCATGAGAAAGCCCATCATCTCACCTTCCGTGACAGCCTTTTCTTGAGCTCTCTCTTCTCCTCAAGTTCCTCCAGCTCATTTCGTGCTACCAGAGAAAGAGAATTTGATGGAAAGTTTTATAACGGGCGGCTGTGGCTCAGTCGGTAGAGCGGGTTGTCCACTAATCGTGGGGTCGGTGGTTCGAATCCCGGCCCGGGTGATCCCATGCCGAAGTGTCCTTGGGCAAGACACTGAACCCTAAGTTGCCCCCGATGGCAAGCTAGCACCTTGCATGCAGCTCTGCTTCCATTGGTGTATGAGTGGGCTCTCTTTTGTAAGTTGCTTTGGATAAAAGCGTCTGCTAAATGAATAAATGTAATAATATTGTTTTCCCCCCAATTTTCACTGTAATTTCTTCATCCCTCCCCTCAGCCAGCTCTCCCTTATCATATGACAGCTTCCAACTGGGGAGGGTAAAGGCTAACATGTCCTTTAAGACGAGAGAAGCCAGCCAACTGCATCTTTTCGAACGTGGTGTGACAGACCAGTGTTAAGTAGACTGAGAAAAAAGCTATCCACCCTGTTCCACATTCATGAGCTTACAGGCGCAAACCATTGGCTAGTGTGTCTGTACTTAACATGGTGGAGAGAGTATGTTTAATTTCCCAGCCAAGGATGGCTGTACCATCATAGAGATTTGACCTCACGATCTCTGGAAGATAGGATGAGTTCCTTTTTGTGTCACTCAGGTGCATTTGGTTCTTGGACCTGTATTTTCTCAATGAAGGGTTTGACTAACTAGGGGCTCATGAAGTTGTAACATAGTCCTTTTGTTTAGTCGTTGAGCCTATGCATAGAGATCGTAGGTGTGTGCATGGATGTGTGGGTTTTTTTGTCTGTTTGACCTACGTTTTAAGATATTTCGTCGCTCTAGCTCCTCTGCCGTTGGTCTCAGGCTGAGCCTCCTACAAATAGAGAAACAAATA